>NNCF01126096.1:291146-317835 GCA_002313205.1 Laupala kohalensis | reverse complement strand
ACACACACACACACACACACACACACACACACACACTTCAAACGTGTCAAATGCTTTCCACAATCCCTCTTCGTACGAGTGATATCAAGACAATATCGAACAAATACTGTATTTGTCCTGGAACTTGCCATCCTAATTATTGTCTGGAACATCTATTCTAAAGCAGTTTTTGTATTCAAGTTAATGAAACGTTTTGAAATGTATAGCTATTTACTTTAAAATACAATTTTTGAATTTCAAAGCGCTATCCCGAAGAAAATATGACTATTTCCTAGGTGTTGAAAGCGTATATTTAGGAACAGAAAAGAGGGTTGTATTAAAGTGTATTAGTTATTATGGAATTAGAGGTTTTTTGTTCGAAGACTACCAGTAACTGTTATCGAGTTTCTGTTCTTTTCTGATCAATGAAACTATAAATCTTACTCTGATGTGATCACTTGTACAAGCGTTTTCACGAAGACGTGTGTATTGACGTATTAAAATATAATAATCGATAAATGTTACCTAGAAATAAAAAATAATCATTTTTTAATAATTCGCTTAATTAGTAGCCGTCTGTTTATAAAGGGCGCAGCCTCCTTTTTACATGTTTGTAGTATTTGTTAATAGGAGGGAAATGTAGGTTAGTGCTATTGAAGCTTATCTACATGGAGCGATAGGGGTTAGGAGTTGGGTGGTAGGAGCTATTGTTAGTAGGTGGCAACTTGGCCCACGTGGAGGGGTTAGTAGGAGTAGATAGTAATACTAGGACTACCAGAAGTTTGCTATTCAGTCGTCACATCTTTATATGAACTCAGACATTAAAATGATGAACTACAATTTTTTTATGACCCCGCCGAGAATTGAACCCGGAGTGTCCAGGTGACGAGCGAGCACGCTAGAGGAAAATAACGCCCTGGTAGCTGACTTTCGTATCATGTTTGACATAAATACTACAAACTTTGTAACCTGAATAGTAAATTCAATTTATGAAGCTGAGAACAAGTTGAAGAAGAACACCACATTTTCACACGACGCGGAACTTTAGAATCCTCGCATGAAATTCCTTTCCAGATTGAAGTATTCGAAGCGTAAGGTCATGTCGAAGGTCATCGGAAGGTCCTGTGAGACTTATGTCGTTGTTGCATAACGAAGCATCGGTGTTGCAAGCCTCGACGCCCACGATTTGCTGATCCGCTTTCCAATGAAAGAGAAAAAAGCAAAGCACCGACGTTGCTTTGCGTTTTGTCTTCTCTTCAGATCTCCCCCCCCTCCCTCACCCTCACCATTACGTAGAAAATTTGACTCTTGTCTGCTGTTTCTCTTCCGCGGTGGGATGAAGGAACGGTTTACGTAATCGATATTCTTAACCTTTAAGCAAAGGATCGGCGCAAGGCTCGAGTGCCATTTTTAATTTCTTTTCCTTTTTTTTTTTATCTTGAAATTTTCTTCAGTCGACATTATTTTTGAAATGCATAAATAAAACTTAAAAAATTCATTTATTGGAGTTGGAAAATAATTGTCAAAAATGTTTTATTTTTAATGGAGTGACTCGACTGCGTTTTTGATTATATTATTTTATTTTTAACCCCCAGATCCCCACTTGGGGTTTCGTCTGAGCGAGGTTCCAAACCGTGGGCATCTCCTAACAATGTGTTATCTGTGCACATCATAGAGTCAAAGAGCGACACGCTTAGAAGATTTTCTGTATTATCCACCCAAAAATTGATGTTCTTGCCGTTTTATTATAATAATTGATGTCTGATTATTGTGCATATAGTCAAGAAGGCAGATATTGTCACACATTTATAAGAATTCTTTTATTAGTACATCAGATCTGCGCTCTGTGCACAGTTCACTATTCCAGTTAGAGTGGAACACGGGAAGGCAAAACCGCATATTTCTAATTTTCATACAAATTTAAATTAAACTAATTTTAATTTATTAACTTAAAACTATAAAAATCAAATACGAATCACATTTATATATTTTTAATTTTTAGACCCGATTGGTTTAATGTGAATTTGGGGATTCACGACCTCCTTGACTTCATTTGTAATGGAACACAAGATAAATTTCTTTTATGAAAATAATAAATCCTTAAAAAATTAATTGTAATTGTGCCCAAGAGTATTCAGAGCGTGGAATTGACATGCGAAATAAACGACCTGCTTGTCAACTGCTTATCAAATTTCCGCATGTTGCTGCTACTGAGGTCAGCACCTCATTAAAGCGGATTGAGATGAAATGAAATGTTATTTCGTTTTGTAAGAGGTTATGAAACCTAGAAATCTTTTCTCTCCAAGCACCCTGTCATATGCGACGTATACATTGTAGAAAAGTACAACAATGAACCGTGTTATAACTTGTTCAATTAGTATTTTATCAAACGTATTTGCTTGTAAATCCGCAGTTTAATAAACTCCCGCCGGTTCATTTTCATTGAAAATGGAATCCTTTTCCTTGTTTTCTGTAGTACCAAAATCATAAAAGAAATAGTTCCTAAGCTGTAACATTATTTGACCTGTACGTCACACAGAAGAGGAAATAATCTGGAATGTATTTTAATCTGCCGCGATTCAAACAACTAAGAGAAGGGAAAAAAGAAAATCGTGTTACCAAGGACACTGAAGAAAATTTCTTTTACCTGTGTGAGAGTGGTAACTACAACACACCAACTTCATATTTGAATACACCATAGAGCATGGTTTCTTATTTTTATCGATTTATTTATTGATTATTATTTTTGATTGCACAAAACTATTTATTTCAAAATAATATTCATTCCATATAATTATAAATATCACGTCAATAAAACATTTTTGAGAAAATTCTGTCCGTTCTCTCCAGATTTCGGCTCGAATGTATATTTTCGTGTTCAACGACACGTCTCGTGATTCTTAGAATGTCTCTCTCTCTCTCATTCTGTTGCTTTGTAGCGAATGCGATCGAAGAAGAGAAAGAGAGAGAGACTCTTTATTTGTTCAACTAGCAAGTGGAGTACTATTAAAAAAAATATCTTCATTGTTGAAGTAGCTAAATTAAACATTTGACTGGCAATTTTAAAGAACTAAAACTTTAAATATCCAAGGTAGAGTGTTTATTTCACGGTCTCCCATGTTTTTTGGAGGATTTTGCACCATCCTTGAAATAGAAGATGCCATAAAAAAATCACTTGGATAAGCATTGCATTATCATTAATACTTTGTGCATTATTATTTTCACCAATGAGATCTCTGGTTTCGTACGAATGTTGACAGTTATTTGAATTTGTCAGTTCACCTCGACTGTGTTTTGTTGATAGTAATTTGTTTTTCCTCAATAATGGATACGGGGATGGAATACTTCATGCAAGGCGTCATTTGAGTTGGTTACTTCATGGAATCAGTCTTCAGTACTTTGTGTTAATATTCGCTCATTTAACTGATGTCTACAATTCTTATGAAGATGTTATTTAATTGCAGTGGCGTATCTTGAGGAGAATATGGACGATCAATCTCACTTCTGAAATTAAAAGAAATTTGTCCTTTTCGTATTTATCCCAATATTTATATATGTTCATACTCAAACATATGTATCCTACATTTAAGATACACACACAAAAAGAAATCAATAAAATTACTTTAATTTTGACATTCCTCATTATTTGAAGAAAAAAAATAAAGGTTTAATAGGATTAATTGAGAACTAAACATAAGAGACATTTGTTACAAGATGTTGAGTAGCGATATAAATAAATAAATAAATAATTTTTTTTTTGAAGTTAATGAAGACTCTAATTTCAAAGAAGGGAAATTATTCAAAATTATAAATCAAATTTAAATTTCCCTTCTATTTTTCTTTCCTTTTCATCTAACGGTCGACAGGAAACGTAAAACAGGAAAGAGAGAAATCAGTTCCATATCTCCGTGACTGAGGAAGGACAGAAGCTGAAGCTGTTGCGTCCAATTTGTGGTTTTTTTTATGAACTTAAAACTTTTTAATTTATAGAAGACAATAGTGTCGCTTTATTTTCAAGATTTTCGCGAAAAGAGTGACAAATTTTTGAAATATAAATGCATGTTTCATACCTAGAGAATTTTTTTAAAAATTGTATTTCTTAAGGTTAGCTTCACGTGTCTGGGAGACGCAGTGTCATTCGTTTTGGAATAGATGAGGGGAAACTCCTATCTGCAACTACTCCAGGGTAGCAGAGAAGACACAAGCGCTACGCCACCTCTGATTGGAGGTATTCTGTAGCAAATTGACGTGGAATTCGCAGTGGTTATTTGTACGAAGAGAATTGTACTGAGGACTAGCTACGCGGTCCACGAATTCTCGTTCTCAACTTTCGGTGGCTGAGGTCATCCTTCACGTAAGCAACGTCTGTGCTTCCCAGATATTGTTCTTCGCATCCTCATCTGAGAGAGTTTGCACAGCGTTGATTGCCTTACGTAAAGTAGAATCCCGTACGATATTCGAGAAAGTTCTTAGTGACAAATAACAGCGTTTCCTTCTTCGGAGGTAGCTCACACAAAGTGAAGGAAATGGGTTAATTTTCTTTATTAAATTTAATTATCACATCGTGCTTCCTCACCATCGTAAAGTAGATACTAAAGAATCGACGTGTTCGTATACGGCGTGTAGAACTCATTAGCGAGAAATCTGTAGACGCTGTAAAGCACTACGTGGTCATTATGTAATTGTTTGGCTAATACATAACACGGCGAAAATCGAAATTACTTTCTCCCAGTAAGATATTCATTTTGCGTCGCCTCGACACGTGTTATAAGCTTCGGGCTGCTCAAGTCCCTCATGACGTTCTCTTCTATTTCTCTCCTTCCAATGGAACAAGTCATGGAGTTTTTAATAGATTAATTACTCATCCTTTTATTCTCTCTTGTTTCAGGTGAGTTCCAAAATCCAGGTAACTTATGAGCAAAGCGAAGTAAGGTTGGCAGAACTGTTTTTTTTATTTACTTAAAATAATCATTATTAATATAATCTTAAGCGTAATATTATTGAGTCAGCTTGGCTCTGTGGGTAGAGCGCTGAGTTGCTGAAAGGATGACTGGCGCGTCCGGACTGACTCCCAGGCCTACTCAGCCTGCTGTAAAATGGGTACCGGTTCTATCCTGGGATAAAATCGGCCAGAGCGAGATCTTGGTCACATCTCCTCTTCTTCCTAGAGCCACCCTCCGCGAAACCCCTGAGCACCATCGAGACCTACTGTCGAATAGTTTGACTTTTGTAATGTTATTACATAAAATACTGTACCATAAACATAAATAACATATTATATAAATTATGTACTACGTATTTATGAAAAGTATTTCATAAAGATATTATCTTGCAGTAGCAGAACAAAAACTTTTTGGACACCATGCGCGGCCATCCACGCATGCGCAAAAACTGAGAAATATCGTCAAATAACTGGTTGTTTCTAACTTACATAAGTACTTAATAATCTTCACAAAACTGAAAAATGAAATTGAAATGAAAAATAAGACTTTGAAGTATTTTATTCCTAGAGACATAGATCCAAATGTGGAATAATAGTTTGTTTACTGTCCACTTCCTTAAGAAATGAGGAATAATATTAATATTCATATTTGAAGTAAAACTGAATGAAAGAAACTGTCTTTTTCCCCTCGGGCGACTGCGAGTAAAACTGGAACAGACTCTTCACGAGCGACAGCGACATTTAGATAAAGCGAATTATTTACATTATTTTTAATATTTGAATTTTTATCTTGAAATAAATTGTAATGAAAAATAAAAAATATATTTTAGGTACTTAGTAATATAAACATTATTGTAGAACAAACTATTGTTTTCATAATTTCATGACACAATTTTTTCTGGATTTGTTTGCAAATTTTTGTATTTAGTAATTATTTATTACAACAATTTTAATAAACTGAAACATTTTCAATGAAATTGTAAAAAGAATTAAGTTCCGGTGTGCATATTATTAATATTTTGCGTAAAGGGATTTTATTTCGTATAGTTTTCGCGATGAAAACTTTGACCAAAAGCAGTTTTCGAGTCATTAAAGTCTATGATACATGGAATGAAAAATAAATCTTTGGGAAACTTGTTTCTCTGGATTATAATCGAAAGAATATAAATATTCTAAAGACGTTATCGTGTGGTGTTCGCGAAATTTTTCATTAACATGATATCGTTCGAGTACAGAATTTCCACCCATAGAATCTGTCCAGTTGTAACATCCAGAAATACACGGTAACGTGGGATGGATTCTTCCACTTCGGATTAAGTCTCGAAAGTATTATGTGAAATAATTTTTAAGTTTTTCTCCATTTTATACATAAACGATTGTTTACAAGTCATACAGTTTATTATTGTAATGTTGTGTAACAAATATTTTTGTGCTAGATTTTATTTCTCCTGAACAAAATGGAGAAATATGAAGAAAACAACTATTTGTCGTTAAGATGTCTAAAATTTTTGGGCAAAAATACAGAAATACATTTTTTTTTTGCAAAACACGATGTGATGTATATTTCTCTTGACAGTTGCACGAACGAGGTCGACGGGGTGTTAGAGACGTCGGTTGGTTCATAAGGAACAGGTGGCGAAACAACACGTCTCCAAAACGTCTTGTAATGAGTGCAAAAGAAAATGGACTCCAGAAGATGAATCTCATATCAGAGAGAGAGAGAGAGGGGTTCATTTGCGAATTCTAAAGCAATCTTCAGTGCACGTGCATTTTTTGGTTCGTGCGTCCCTCCGGCGCTGACTCGCCAACTGCAATATAATGAGCACAGTGTGCAAATACGTATTAGTCAGAAGTTCGAGAACCGTTACTTGCAAATGCATTGGCGAAGCGGTTCTGCTCCCATCAAATGACAAGAGTTGTCTTACAGGATGCACGGAATTCTTATCATTACCTTCACGTAATGTCTTAGTCACTCAACATGCTGGTCTTGTTCAAATATACACAACTTCCTAGCTCTTCTAATCCAATACAACTTACGTACAAGGGAAATGGATTATCCCGACGTGAAAATTGGAAATGATTTCAAATGTAGTTTGGGGCTTGGATTATTTTGGGATAATCTCGAAAAAATGTGTGGAATTCCAAATTCCTGATATTAATCATATCCTCATTTATAATTAGTACAGAGTGGCACAAACGTTTTTCGTTATAAATACAATCTCTTCTAAAAATGACGCATGCGTTATAGTAAATATAAAGATATAGTTAGAAAACGCGCGTTTCCTTGTATTTTCTGTCTTCTCGATAAAACCAACGATTCAACAGATTTCGCTCAACAGCGACATTCTCCTTCATTCATGTTACTCGTTCAGTCGTGGAAAATATGATTTTGTGCAGTATCGAGTTGCTTGGAAGTGCAGCGATTTTAATACCTACTCCCAAAAGTCGATGTTTGTAACGTCTACGACTCGAACTCGAGATCTCATGCTTTGGTCGCGGGTTGGCTACCACTACACTAACCGCCTCTACTCCCAAAAGTCGAGGCGGTTGGTGCTGTGGTAGCCAACCTGCGGTCAAACCAGCAAGGTCTCGGGTTCGCGTTCCGGTCCGTCTTAATTTTCACCTGATCGTCGACGCTGAAAAGAAATATATAGTTCGGAATTTGACAATATCGTATAATTCGGAAAAGACGAACGAAATACGAGAACACATTTCCCTAAAGATTTTTAAGTGAAACATCTTAATGCAATAATATTATATTATTAACTATAAATTCTTAATGCAAGAGTATTATATAAATATTTGCTTTCATCGTGTGCTTAGTAATATAGATGAAATACATGGAAATCCTCAAAGTATTACTACACAAAATTTGAACTATGGCCCACGTAGTTCATTGTTAAAAACTTTTCAGGTGTAACTTGACTATTTTGAGATGGGATAATTACTGCTCGTAAGAAGAAAACTTTCAAGTGAAAACCAAACGTAGAAGATGGACGTCGTCTCTCTTGTTCGCTCGTCCTGGACCTGATCTTGACGTCGCGTCGCGAAGTGACTAAAATTCCAATCCCGAGAGGTAGTGAAGGAGACAGACATCTACACACCCTTAGATTTGGCTCGTTTCCTGTAATTGTTGAGAAGAACTTGAAGTGACAAATACGGTAAACTTCTTCAAAGGACAGAAAGTCTGAGTAATATGTATTTGCTGCTGAGAATAAGTTATTCGGTTACAATCGTTATATGAATCTAAATTTTTATTTTAGTTTCATAAAGAAAAATATATTTAATTCATATTTAAAAATGACAGTTTGTTGCAGATCGAATAGAAAATATTTGTTTCAAAAATTTTATTGGTAGAATTTTGGGAAGATATCACAATACTTTGGAATGTCTTGGATGAAATTAAAAAAAAACCAAACTTGTATCACATTCCAGATACTCGATTGGTTTAGGAGAATACACAAATCAAATCATTCATTAATGAGGTGACATTTTGCGTTCAGATTTTTCTTAGTCTTCTATTTTTCCTCTATTCTTGCGAAATTGTTAATTTGTATATTTATCCTATAGTACCCACCAATCATTTGTAAGCCAATAGTAGTTTATATGATAATTTTGTAGTAAATATCTGAAGATTTGAGAATTATGGACGATTTATCATTTTGATGTCATTCATATTTCACGTAATATGGATTTACGCAGTAGGAGTTCGAATAGAATGCTCTTCCGCCAAACCAGGTACAGAAAATGCACATACAAAAGAAAAAAAAAATAATAATACAATAATTGTTGGAATTTAAAATAATTAATAACTAAAAAATAATTAGAATTTATATAATGAAATTACAATAGTAATTGAAATTGAACATAATAAATAAAACCACACATGACTAGAATTACATGATAGTCGAAATAACAATCGAAGTTATTTAAACGATGTGAAAATCGAACTGTATTCGAGAGCTTGTGCCCCACGACACAAAGAAACGTTTTATTTTCTGAATAACAAAGAACATTGGAATATGAGGGAAAAACTCGTAGAAGGAGACTTCGATATTTATATGGACTACGTCAAGACCAAATCCTTGGCACGGAAACGAAATAAATATTATATGTGAAGGATCTCTCGGATTTGTTGTCTTGTTCGACCTTACGCTAACTTTTAATTTCTGTGCCTCTGTCTAGTAACAGATTAGTTTTAATTAGAGGCTAGTGTTCTGAGCGTGAGAGTGTTAAAAGAACACTTTTGCATGAGACCGGTTCTTAGATTTGCACGAGATCGGTATTTAGATATCATCAGGTCCTTTCATTTTAACATAAGTTTATTTTGGACAGGTACTTACCCTACAAATAATTCAAGTTATTCCTCCTTGAATTTGAATCTCCCCATAAGATATTAAATAAAAAAATAATAAATTGTCGATATATATATATATATATATATATATATATATATATATATATATATATATATATATATATATATATAAGTATTCAGAATTTTTTGGAAAAAATTATTTCGCCAAAATTTTTTATGGTTCCAATCGAATAAAATATATACCTAACTACCCAAGAATTTTTCGATCAATTTTTTTCAAAAAAATAATATATATACCTAAGTACGTAAAAAATTAAATTTTATTTCAAATTCAATAAAAAATTTCAAAAATATGTTATGGTCTCAATCAAAAAATGTATATACTTTAGTACCCAAAACGTTCCAAAAAATATTTTCAATAAAAAAATTCATTGGAAATTTTTTTATGGTCACAATCGGAAAAAATATTTACCTTAACACCAAAATAATTTCGAAAAAATGTTTTCATAAATTTTTTTTGCCAAAAATTTTTATAGTTCTAATCGAAAAATATATATACCANTTTTTTAATAGTGGAAATAAAATACACTTATGGAAGCGGTAAGAATTTATTTTTATTTTTCAGTGTTGTTACTTGCATTTGCGTGGTTCATTTCAAATGCAAATATTCTGTACATAGAATAATATTGCACTGCTTATAAAAATCCTTGACCATACGGGACGAAATGCAATGGATAGGATAAGTAGTGACAAGTAATGTAAAATCCCGATGATGATAATTAGGAACAGGGTTCGAGATCAAATTGTGAATCGAATGAAATATTTAACGAGTTGAACGCGCCCCACTCTTGGATCCGCCAAGGCCACAGTTGACAAGGAGAAGGTTGAAACGGATCAGAGAGAGACAGATGTCGGTATCGTTCTTCGCCAGACGAGCGATATCTCCGACAGGAACCTTCAAAGCGTACGGTGACGCTCCGCAGGAAACGTTGTCCGTGAGAATGAGACCCCGGGACAGCGAAGGACGCTAGAAAAATTAATTTGTTTTTTTGAGCAACGTGATTTTTTTTGCGATGTGTACGCATGTCCTCACGTGTGACACGAAATCCTTGCTCTTTCAAGTGTAAGGTCATGCCGATTCTTTTTTCGGATGCGAATTGTTAAAACGCGCGCGTGTCAAGGGAGGTTAGTGCCGCAGCGTAATGAAATAGAGACGTGAGTTAGCGCTTTATTTAATTTTTATTTTTGCCATTAAGAATAATCAGAGAGGAGTAAAAACTTGTTGACGTCGCAAAAGGGAAGAAGCGTCAGTGAACTCTTTCACCCGCTGACATTGAAACTGGTTTCTTTCTATACGGTTTCTTTCTTCCTTTCCCGAAAACTTTTTTAGACTCTCGATCCCAAGGTTTTCCTCAGTATCTTCTACCTTTGGAAGGAGACACATGCAAATCTCTCGTCGAAACGGATCTTCAAAACTTTCAGTGATAAAAGAAATTTTAGTAAATAAATTGATTATTATTGTCTTAAGAGTAAAGCGATGTAATCGTTGTTTGGGAAAAAATTATGCAGTAATGTAGTAATACACCGAGTAGATTATTATTATTATTATTATTATTATTATAAATTTATTGTCAAAAACAGTACAGACTGCGTATGACCACGTGGAGGACAATAAACTACTTTACTCTCCGGAAGCAAGCGAGGGACGTATTCCATCAATTCCGATCAAGGGCCCTAAGGCAGAGGCGGATTCAAAAATTTCAGCAAAAGTTCCTAGATAAGATAAAAAGTTAGCTGCGAGTTATAATACATATATAATGTCAATATGTTTGTAATTTAACGCAAATATGTTTGNCTTAGATTGCGGTGAACCTCACCGCCAGGTAACAGATTAATCATGTTACGTCGAATGAAAATGGGAGACGGGACCGGGGTTCGAACCCGGGATTTGAGCTCTGCGCGCTCATGCGCCTACCAACTGTACCATCCCGTTCGCCACCCGGGTCCGTCTGCCATTCTCATTCAACTTGTGAAACCCAAAGACCTCTGAGGTGGTCTCGTAGAGACTTAACTCAGTCGGTAGGTGAGGTTCACCGCAATCTAAGAGATTTCTATGTTTATGAACCAGAAATGCAAAAATACTACCCAAATAAAGTACTTCCTAAGGGAGTCGCCTCACATGAGGAGAGAAACATGGCGTAAAGATTTTGTATTACTATTGTGAAATGACATAGACACTGTTTTGTCAGTGTTTACAATGAGACGATTTGCATGGAACCAAGTCGAACGGTTAGACAAAACGTTTTGAGCATTGGCGTGTTTACATAGTAAATTAGTGTCATCAGCAAAAAGAACCATTTTGCAATCTGATGTGGATGATGACATGTCGTTCACATACAATAAAAAGAGTATAGGGCCGAGAATTGATCCTTGGGGTACTCCGCAAGTAAGTGGCTTTGTTTCTGAAAGACAACGCTCAAGTATTTTATTTTTAGTATAGGATATTTCTACTTGTTGATATCTATCTTTTAAATAAGAAGTTAGCCATTGATGTGGAAGTCCACGAATGCCTAAAGAATGCAATTTGGTAAGGAGAATTCCGTGATCGATGACATCGAATGCTTTGGATAAGTCAAGAAAAACACCCTGAGGATTTTCTCCACGGTCTAGAGATGTGGTAACATCGTTTAAGAAGGAAAATATGGCGCTTGTAGTGGAGAAGGATTTCCTAAAACCGTGTTGATCATCAGAGATAATGTTATATTTATATAAAAAATCTATAAGACACTTATAGAACAATTTTTCTAGGATTTTTGAGAAAGTGGGTAGTAGAGATATTGGTTGGTAATTTCCATTATTAAGTTTGTTTCCTTTCTTGTGTAAAGGTTTCACTTTAGCTGTCTTAAATATATTGGGAAACACCCCTTCCGATAAAGAACTATTAGTGGATTTAATATAGCGTGGGACGAAAATTTAACATTAAACTCGGGTATATCATCTATGCCTGTTAAAAATTTGCTTTTTAATTAGCTGATGATTCTCATGACTTCACTGGCGTCAGTTTCGGAAGTAGAATTGGGTACGTGCATGGATATAATTGGAGAACATTGATTTGGATATATTGATTTCGTTATTTTACCTACTTCTGAGAAGTGAGAATTAAACAAATTTGAGATGTCGTGAGGATTTGATAAGATTTTGCCATCGTTTAGTAGAGAAATATTTTCCTCGCGATGTTCAGAAGTTGACGTGTAATTTTTAACAATATTCCACATGGCTTTCATCCGGTTGTTCGATTTTAGTACCTGCCTGTCGTTTTCCACAAATTTAGCTGCATAGACTCCTTTTCGAAGAATAGTCTTATATTTACGAAAATAATTATGGAATTCGGGTGGTTGGTTATAGCGTTTTGAAAGATAATATAAACGGCGTTTCTTTTTAAGAAATCCTTATCCCTTGGGTGATCCATTTATTGTATTTCTTTGTGTTAATTAACTTGCGTTTTATGGGAAAACTAGAGTTGTAATGTTTTAGGAATATTGAGATAAATACATTGAATTTGTCGTCGGTGTTTTGGCAATTGTAAACATCTTTCCATGTTTCTTCACGCAAATAATTTATAAATATGGATTTATTTATGTCATTAAACTCTCTTGTAAATTTGTAAAGGATTTTAAGCGGTTTTAGTTTATTATTAATAGTCAATACTTGAGCAAGGTGATCACTGTATCCGGCGATAAACACTTCAGAGAGATACGAGATTCCATTGTTGACTATAATTTGATCTAGCAATGTTTGAGATGAGCCGGAGAGGCGAGTGGGGTCATTTATCGTAGTAATAAGGTTGAAGGAGTCGATAAGATTCTTGAATCGATTAACTGGTGAATGTGCAGAGTCGGATGTACTCAAGAAATCGATATTGAAATCACCACATATAACGATAGATTTAGTAGATTTATGTGCGATATGTTCTAAAACATTTTCGAAGTTCCGAAAAAATATGTCAAGATCTGATTGAGGAGGTCTATAAATACACAAAACAACAATACCGGTGTCGGTCAGTTCAACTGCAGAAATTTCGAACACACTATCTACGCAGAAGTTCTCGTAGCCTGTCAGTGGAGAAGATAAAATATCATTACGAACGTAGATACACGTACCTCCGTGGGGATTTTTGCCTTTAAAATTTTGCCGACAGTAAGAACTTGCTAAATAATAATTAGAAATAGCAGTATCGTTGATGTTGTTAGTTGAAAGCCAATGCTCTGTGAGGCATAGCAAATCGAATCGATTTTCGTGTACCAGAATTTCAATGTCTGTCAATTTGTTTGAAAGGGATTGGACATTATGATGAAATATAATTATTTTATTTTCGCAAAGAGTTTGTGACTCACGAGAAATGGAATCGACGTTAGATTGTGGAGAGGAATTTGAAATTGGTACAGCTTCTAGTTCCGGATGAAGCTCGCACACAGCACCTGAACGCGATTGTCACCTTCGAGTACCACATCGTACTCCTGAGCGCAAGTTGTAACGGTGTATGGGGGCGACAGGAGGAATAGATGTTGACGTGGGAGATGAGGAAGCAGTAGGTGAAAGAACGGGGACAGGAGAAGAAATGGGTGTGGAGATAGGAAGAGGAAATGGTGATGAGGTAGGAGCAGAGGGAGGTGGAGGAGATGAGGTAGAAGTAGAGGGAGGTGGAGGAGGAGATGAGGTACGTGCAGGAGGAGGTAATGGAGGAGGTGGATGATGTGAGGTCAGATGTGAAGCTAGGAGAGAACCGAAGTGCTGTTTCCCAGACGGTTTCAGGTGTAAACCGTGCTGGGTAAAGTCCTTGGCAGTCAGGTGTGGTTGCAAATCAAAAAATGTGATTTTTGTGTCTGCCAGGTGATGTTTTAGGGAGATGTTTGCCAGGTTAATTTCGTGGTTTATTTTTGGAACGTTGAAGCGTGGAGGCAGGCTAGAGAGCACTATGTTCGTGTGCAAGGAGGCCATTTTTAGTTTGACCACCCAAGTTAATATCGTTCAGACGCGTTGAAATGACCACCCAAGTTAATATCGTTCTGCCCACCTATGATGATTACTGTGTCCCGCTCTGTGAGTTTTTTAGTGTAAGTGTCCAGTTCTCGAATAACTTCAGCCAAACGAGCGTTTGGCTTAAAGAAACCGGAGACTGAGAACTGGCTAGGAAGAAATCCACGCAATTCGGAGGACATCTGACGACCGTGCGAATCAGCTAATGATAATAATAATAATAAAAATTAATGGTTAACAGTACGTATGTTATTAATTCTTTTTATAAATACTAAATCCGCCACTGCAGCCCTTGGGCTCTTGATCGGAATAGATGGGATGGTCCCTTGCTGGTTTCCGGTGAGTAAATTAGTTCATTAACCCCCACGTGGTCATACGCAGTTTGCAAGTGCTTTTTAGACAATTAAGTTAATTGAAAGAATTAACATTAGGTTTGAAATAGTTTTGTGATTATTACAGATTACACTCTGTAATTAAAGTGAATGATCAGCTAATACTAGTTGGTCGTCGTAAATGTTAGTCTGCGAAATCAACACATGCCTTGCACCGCTCTCTTCGGTAGGTAAATCTAGGATCGTTCTGATTTCGGACTTCTACAGTTACAAATTGACTCGCAATATGAAGGCGGACAGAGTGTGAACGTCAGTGGGGTAAACGTTTACTATGATGTATTAGATACAGGAAACATATTTAGTCCGTCATCTTAGGCAACGACCGTTAATGTAACGACCGTAATGTTTGATGCCTTTTGTGTCCTTGACGTTTGCCGTAAGTTGCGACTGTTACTTCCATCGTTGCAAGCGACCGAATTCATTCTCGACACGGATGAGGATGCCAAGGGAANAAAAAAAAAAAAAAAAAAAGCTGATCTGTATAATAAGGTTTTTAAACTACTGAACTTTTATAAACCAATTCACTTCTCGCAACCAATAAAGTAGACTAGACTTCGTATTTTTATATTTTTATGGAGTTTTCTATTTACTAACTTTTTTATGACTTAAGATGTAATTTTTTAATACATACTTTTTGTTTAACGATTTGAACAGTCACTCATAACATTAGATATAATAATTCAATAACGACATCAATATTTAATGTAAATCGACAATAAGTATCTTCACCAAAATTTAATATTTACGAGAACGATATAATACAACAGAAGTGGACTTCAAGAATTGTTATATCAATTTGAATTCGTCCCATTTACTTTTTCGCTTATTAATCGAAATAATACAAAAATTTGCCAATACTCGAAGCAAATACACATCTCGTAAAGAAAAAAGTTACTTTAACATAGAACTGATTTCATACAAAAATTTACATGTGAGAAGATATATATTTTACAAATTTGTTGATCAAAAACTGTAAATTATGTCCTAGGGATTTTATTAACTTATTAAAATAAATTATACTTACAACCTTGATGAAATTAATATACCGTACATTGTTAACTCTTGTAGGGGTAGACATATAGCAAGCAATAGCAAAATTGATAATATTGCCGTTTTCCGGATTCTTTTTGCTTAAGATCATGATAGTGCGCAAATACCGATTTACAAATTATACTAAGTGATCCGAAAAAATATTTTAATTTCTCCTAACTCAATTTGAGCAGACTGTATTGTGTCTTGTTAATTCGAAGGACTGTACTGTTTGTGTTACTTACCTTTTACAGAGTTGAAACATACCTTGGATGGCGAAAGGGGCTGTTGCAGACTTGGTTCCCATTCGTTAATCAACTACACTTATAATCCTGTCAATTCCTCTGCTGTTAAAACTTGCACTACATTTTCGGCCTGCAATCTATCGGGAATTCCAATTCCCGTCACCAACTTTGGCACGGTTGTGTACATTAATTCTGTAGCCCCATCCTGGCCCGGGTTTTTCTCCGTTTTTCCTTCGGGTAGAGGCGGATTTCTTATACAGGTTCTCTAGGCTTTGTCTAGGGGCGTGTTTATTGTAACAATAAATCGTGAATTTAGTGTTTTTTCANTTAGTGTTCTTTCAACTCTTATGATATTTAAACACTATACTCAGAATAATCTATAGTTCGATAATAACTTGTACATGTAAATTTACAAACATATTTGCGTTACATTACAAACATATTGACATTATATATGTATTAAAACTCGCAGCTAACCTTTTATGTTATCTAGGAACTTTTGCTGAAATTGTTTTGAATCCGCCTTTGCCTTAGAACCCTTAAATCGGAATTGATAGAATACGTCCCTTGCTCGCTTCCGGAGAGTTAATTAGTTTATTGTCCTCCACGTAGTCATACGCAGTTTGTACTGTTTTTTGACAATAAATTTATTATTATTAATAAGAATCGAGGCAGTCCCATTTTCTTCGCGAGGTGTGAGTAAACTCGACTCTCTTATAACGAATGACGGCGCGATGTAGTGCTCCACATGTTCCGTGGAAAGTACGTCTCTGTCTCTTGGACGTCAAAGACCTTCGCGAGCGCTTCGCCCCTAATATCACGACAGCCGAATTCTCTTCTCGCAAATTGCGCTTCTTGAAGCTCTGAAGAAAAGCGAAGAACATGTTGCAATGTGGAGGACAATGACGGTGCTTTGTACCTCGCGAGGAGGACCATTACGAAGATCTGAATTGACAATGACTCGGTTTCCTTTGATAAACTTTCATGAGCTCTGACTACTAATGCTGACATGATTGCATCGCTAGTACGACATTACACGAAAACACATTCAAAAAGTTTTCTCTCCTTTCCATATGACTCTTCTCATGTAGAATTGATCAAGGAGAGGTTAATGTTGAAAATGGTATATACATTTATTTGTGCAAATAATTTCAAACATATTGTTTCTTGAAGACTTATTCATATTGTGATATTCTGCTAATCTTTCTAAATATGAACGAAAGCTAGGATTATCCCATGAAATCTATCAAATTACCTGAATAGATCGGGAGACAAAAATGAAACGCAGACAATGAATAGTTTAATTGCGGTTAATCGTATAAACACAAAATAAGTTCGTGATGACCTTCCAATCATTCTGTAATTATTTGATCAAATTCAATAATTTTTTTTCCTTCGTCCCACGGGGTTTAAAGTAGATGTAAAAATTTGCAATGTCATTAAAAAAAGCCAGTAAAAGTGTCAATATCTCTGCTGTAAAATGATCTGTAAATCATTTGAGTACGTCACATGATTAACCGCATGTCACAACTTATCTTCCTGAAAACCGCAATTTGATATCTTCATTTGTTTAGGAGATATTTGAGGTTTTCGGTTTTATTGACTCATCCCGTACATTTTGAATAACTTTTAATTAATTATTATATCTCAACTATTTATTCTTTCCTTGAAAGTCAAGGAAAAGTCATCTTCTGAAATAACGTTGTCGCTAACCCAATTGCTGAAAAGGAGACAATTTCCAGGCAGCACGTAGTTTTCCCTTTAGTCTAAACGGAGAAGTACCATAAAATTCATTGACATTACGAAACACTTAAAGGAATAATTGAACAAAAACTCTTATAAAACGTGTTAAAATCATAGAACGACAACCAATATTATCCGCGAGAATTCAGTATGCGTCTTGAATTTAAGAGACTCATGAAATACCATTTTCATTGTGCATAGTGTTTAAATTCAAACAGTAATATTAATGTAATCCAGTGTTTCATATTAAGTGAGTAATTCTATGGAGGACGTAACTGAACCAATGGGCAAAAAAAAACAACTAATTTACACCGTCATATAAACGGTTCAATTTGACAGATATGGCACGCAAATTACCATAATACGCACGTCTTGGCTACTGGACACCAATAGCGAAATGACTGTAGAGAAAGAGAAGAGAAAGGAGCAGCGCGTTGTGCAAGGCCATCTGTCGCTGGATCACAGCCTCCTGCATGATCGCCAACGTCACACTGCGTCACGTGACAATACTTGCGAGACAATTGCAATTGCAAGTCGAATGACACATTTCGTTACTTCTTTTCACTTCATATCTACAACAAAAATTGCATTGTCATATTTTATGAAATTAGTAAAAAATAAATAAATCACATTTATTGTAGATGGAAAGCGAGAGTATATAAACCTTATCTGGAAGGTAAAAATTCATTTTTACGATTTTTATCCCTCAATTGTTTTTGTGAGATAAACAAGTTACAATTTTCGTTTTATGTGTAGGAAAATGGTACGGATATGGGGATAAGACACAAGAGTTAGACGAGAGATTTGTAAATGTTGTTCTATTTATAGGTCTAAAAATCTGAAAAATCAAAGATGAATGAGGCGCAGGTACCATTTCATTAAAATTCTTAGTTTTCTCCTATCTCTAACAGTTTCCGCAGCGTAAGCAAATATAACTATTTTTATCCCGATTAATCGACGTTTTTGTCAAAAATCGTTTCTTTCTTATCACACATTTAAAAAATAAAAGATAGTTTAGATGTCCCGGATGAACATAGGTTAGCTCCTTGAAAAATGATATCACGATCCGTTCAGTGGTTTAGTCGTGATCAGATAGCGAACTGACTGACACTTCCATGTTATGCATTTATGTATTAGTATAGATTACCCCAATTTCCCGTATGTTTCGAATGAAATCATCTAAAATTATGATAACGTTTCGTTATATTTGATATACGTAATATTTTTTTAACCACTCCTGCAATTTTATGTTGTTATTTCTATACTGTCAGTGATGTGGGGTTAACCGCCAAGTGCAAGACGCAACCAAGCTGCAAGTTCCTCGCCGTGCATGCGCGACAGCATAAATATTGCGATAACTTTCGGTCAGGTGAAAATGGTCACAGGGTCCTTGTCTGTGTGTAAATGGTGTGCACTTGCTGAAGGCATACGGGTGGTGTAGTGGTTAACACCCCTGCGATCAATGCTGGAGTCCCGGGTTCGATTCCCGACTCGTCACCTGACCGAAAGTTATCGCAATATTTATGCTCCACTCGTTGGGTACACGGAAGAAATATATGCACAATTAAATATTCTCGCTCTTTTACTATCACAGGAACTCATCGCAGTTGTTGACGATGGATTAGAAGGCGGTGGAATGCGAACGGTCTGATCTCCCGTTTCAGCGCTAGAGTGAACATTGCAATGGCAAAATAATGACAGTGCGGATTTTCTTCTAGAACAATTTCCAGAGAAGGTTATCCTAGAAATTCCGTGGAGCAATGAAAGAGGGTAAAAATTATCTTCCTTTTTTACAAACATAATCTTCCTTTATTACAAAAATAAATTTTATTCAAAAATTACCTAGTTATCGCATTTTTTTTCTCTTCTGAAATGGTGTCTTGTTTCTGACGAAAGTTGTTTAATCAAATTACAAACCCAATGCAAAATTTGCATATTAGAACCGTTACTCTTTGAAAGATACTAAGATTACTTCAGAATCCTTTATGCTTCCTCTTCCAACACTGTAATCTGTAACTAGCAATTTTCCGGGTCAAATGGGTGTGTAACCACTACCATCACTAAGCCTTCCATTACAGGAGGATCACTACTGCTCCTTGAATGGTCGGACATTTACTACCACTTCATCCTGTAATATTTTTTCTCACTTTTCTCTCTTAATTCACAGTGTACACTCCAACTCACGAAACTTTGTCGAAATTTACGCAATATGGCGGCCCAACACGAATTGCCAACTTCTACCAATTCAAGTTGTATTCAAATAAATATTAATAGTAGTCGCAAAAGCAACTATTTGCAGTAAATAAAATACAAGTTAAATACCCAACAAAGACACAAAAGGTAATATTGTGAATGAAATTAAGTGTCCGAGGTTGGCGATGGATTAAAGTTTCGAATGTCCTGCCAACATAACACGAGGTACAAGTATCATTACACTTATGGACGATGACGAAGCAAAAGCGTTGGCAACACTGTACACAAGCGCTTACCAACATTAAGCCAGTTCGACTGACAATAAATAAACAAATAAAAATATGTATTGTCATGAGAGCTGTAACAAACAACCTATGGCCAAGTTGAGGACACGAAAATAATTTACTGCGACTGATATGCAATAAATTAATAAAGACAGTGCGTTTCCGTTCGTATTATTTTTTTCTTAAGTTTAAATTTTCTCGAAGCAAAGAAATATACTTGACTCGAAGTATATACGCTCCAAGGAACGACCTTGCTGCCCCGCGTTCGGCCTTCTGCCTCCGCGATACGCTGCGGTTGAAATGCTTTTCTACTACGCCGCTCTTACCTCCACCAGCTGCTTTCCTATATTACGCGATACGCTCCGGCGCGTGCTCTCAGGAATGCATTCGCGCGAAAAAGACCGTGGTTAACGTCTAATATGCAACGGGAAGCAGCCATTTCGTGATCTGTCCCGTTGTTTGTTCGTAATAACAGTGTTTCGGTTTCAATATTGTATCACTATCAATTAAATCTCTAATTTTAGTGAAAGCGGGAAAAGTCAAAGAAAGACTGCTTGTGACAATTCGAAATTTCTCTTTACACACATTATTGTTTTGAATAAATTTTAAATATTGCAAAATTCTTCGTAACGTGTAATTCTTGTACATTTTAGAAACTAGATAGTTTAATGAAGGACAATACTATGCGAATATTATTATAGACAATCAATTTTTTAAAAAGTAATTCTTTATTAGTATTCACTAATACATGGGCAATGTTTCGATGCTAGTTTGGCATCGTCCTCAGGGTCGCTGCTTTATCATTTGAAATGCACCAAATTATTCAAAGATTCTTTTTCTAATAAATTAAAAACGTTTACAAAAACATCAGTTTTCGTAAAAATAAAACAGTGAAATAAGTTCACATTGTCTAGAGCCTTCCTTCACGAGGGCATGAGTACCATCCTTTCACAACTTAAATGTACGTAAACCCGATCCTACTTTCTTTATTTGGAATATAGATTAATTCAGGTCTTCTTGTTCTGTTAATAATTGTTTTAATCATTTCTTTATCGGAAGAAAATTCGATGTGCCTGGGACCATACGACTTGATGGACCTTTCCACATTTCATGTGAATATACACATGTAGCTAGTGGGTTTTTTTTTTTTTTTGAAGAAATCCTGAGATATATTTTTAATTAGGAGTTCCATATTGCTCTGGGAAAATACATACCCAAGAGAGAACGAGAAATTGACCTGGCAGTTTGAATGAACGAAGCAGTTTTTAAATATCCCTCATTTGCCACTTATTACACCTTTCATATTGTATAACTTGAATTAACGCGTATGCTATGTCCACTCAGTTCTTTTTATCTCATATCACCAAACAGATTGTGGCAATTAGAGAGAATGTCGATTTAAGTGATGGAGTTAAGTAACTGTTAGGAGCTGAGGACCCCATTTCTCACTTCCTCGAGTGACGACACTAAGAAACATACAAGAGCTAGGATGCAGAAGTATGAATATGATGGTACTCCCTTTAAAACACGAATCGAAAACTTGGACAGCGCAGAATTAATTTTTTAAATTTAAATTATTGGTGTATTGGATTGAATGTGCGGCCAGATTCTCGGGAAGTAGAGAATTTTGTACAAACAGGACATGAGTATAAACTGCTAAATAGCTGAAAATTCCAGTTTTCTTTGTAAATTTGACTATAGGAATTTCTATCTCAAGTTTTCTAGACTAACTTTGCCAAGCTTGATACAATTTTATACGCGATTTATTCGTACCAACTCATAAAATAGTTAAATTTCAGTTTAGAATTTTAGACTGAACGAAACGTGAAAATAGAAGACATTACTGCAGTGTAGCGGATGATACGACGACAGAATGACCACACGATATGTGGTTCGAATCTTGCCATGAAATTTTGTACATTACGGTATTCTCTTTCTTGAACTAATTTTTGTCAACATGGTTGACAATTTTCAAGGTCATCTCTGAAATATTTCCTATTAAATATTTTTACCAGGATTCCTATAATCTATCACCTGTTTAATGGATTCAACGAGAAAATAATTTATTTTTCCAATGCAATGTACCTTTTCTCGACGACTTTATTTTAATACCAATGAATTTGAAGTTGTTACATTTTCTCCTTTGGAATGATTTATTCCCAAATTCCTAAATGCCAAATAGCTTTTTCTTTCATCTCAATGTTAAGCGTAAAATAACTGCTAATCGCGAAATATCTGTTCAGTAATGATCTAAATAAATATTATATCTTCTAGATTTAAAAAATATCTAGAACGCGGTTATTGTTACAACACACAGTTTAGAGGTAGGAAAACAAGATGGGATGTAATATAATTACGCGTCTGCCTCAACTGGAGCGGTAGTCGGTCACCGGCGATTGAGCAGCTTCATAAAAGCGACTTCATCTCAGCGGATTGCATCCAACTGGTCCTTCACACTTTGCAGCAGTCTGTAGTCTCTCCTCGTGTTCTAAGAAGGCGTTTTTAGGACACGACTGTCATGTTTCGGATGGAAAGTTTTTTGGGGGTCTATAATATGGTTGGGAAATTTGGTTAATTTAGATAACATATATTTTGCATTTTCACTAATATATTAAATTATTTCAATAGATTCTCAGTAACTTAGGTCCTATGAACTCGACCGTTTTCTCACCATGACGAAGTATTGAGCAAAGTACATTATTATTTTGCGAAGTTCATTGTGATTGCGTTCTCTTATACAAGTAAGTAGAAGACCAAAAATGGAGTCTTTTATTCATCGTATATTTGTATCGACAAAACAGTTACTAACTGCGTAACACCACGCCGGGAGCTACAAACTAATTTACACTCCTGAAACGAGCAAGAGAGCAATCTGTCAATTCCGATCAAGGGTCCAATTTATTATTCCCAAAATAAATCGTAGCTATTAGTCAAATTTTGAGATTAAGTCTGAATTTATCCCCTAGCGAGACTAGCAGACATCTACCCGAAAGAAAACCGGAGAAAAACCTGTGCCAGGATGTTGCTACAGAGATACGTACCCAAGCTTTCCTAGGTTAAATTCAGATATAAATAAATTATTATGAATAAGGAACAGAAACCAGTGCAATAAATAATTACGCATGAAAAAAATTTGCAATTCACTTGTTACTAAGCAATGGCGTTATGGTATATAAGAGGACAATATTCTTTAAAAATTACTAGTTATACTAAAACCTATATTTAATGGGATATTGTAACTCTTATCAACTTATTTTATTAAAATCAATAGAAATTGTTTCTGGAGCTCGCTGAATGTTTTGACATATCTTTCTCGTGAGAATAATTGGGAACTGTAATATGTCCACACCTCTATCATGT
The DNA here is from genome assembly GCA_002313205.1 of Laupala kohalensis. Classification (NCBI taxonomy): domain Eukaryota; kingdom Metazoa; phylum Arthropoda; class Insecta; order Orthoptera; family Trigonidiidae; genus Laupala; species Laupala kohalensis. The sequence continues at coordinate 294,313 of NNCF01126096.1, read as the reverse complement.
GTTGTACAATCTGATGCGAGTTCCTTGGCAATAGAATGTTTATGATCGTAATATACGAATCCATGCGAGCAACGCTGACAAGAAGCGGTCGACTCAGCTGCGCTGCAGGCGAAGTTGAAATAACTGGAGACAGCAGAGGTCAGTTAGGTTCCAAAATGCTGTCGCTCAGTCTCCATTGCCAACCTCCTCGACGAGACGGGAGCGACTTCCAGCAGCAATGAAACACGTACGACTTAATTCTGCGTTCTTCAAATACATTCGAATTCAAATAGTTCGAATTTTTTTGTCTTTATCACATGATGTAGATTTGTCGTACGCAGCTGATCTCCCCAAAATACACTTCTCCAACCATAGTAGCCTCATCCTGGTCCTGGTTTTCCCAAGTTTTCTCCTGTCTTTCTTCGAGAACTTTCATCGGAATTGATAAGATGGACCCTTCGAGATTGAAAATTAGTTTTTGATCGGTATTTTTGAACAAAGATTGATAGAAATACTTCAATAAAAGCTTCTCATTCTGCGTCGAATTTCGAACTGTACCACAAAAATACGATTACTTTTTTGTCCTCTCACCATGGAAATGTATTACCAAACTCTCCGTATGGTTTTTACTGGTGAGAATCGACGATCGTACCACTTCAATTCCAATATCCAATACCTTTGGAATAAACCATTTCTTCTCCTTCTTCTTCTTTGTGAAGCCCACGTCCTTCGCTCCATTCCTTCTTGATTTACCAGCAGCAGTGAATTTTCCAATATTCCATTTATTTATGTGTTATACGTTTCTTTNCCCCCCCCCCCACAAGACAAGGGATCAACAATTTCTCTTTCTCGAATTGAAATGTGAGGTTTCGGGCTGGTTCAGCAACATTAAAGTATCTGATTTGTGACGGAAATTGAACTATTGCCTTTGAAATTATTTTCAAACTATCGCCTTATAAGGTAACTAATGTTGTTCGAACATTATATCGAGCCTTAGACAAATATATCGAGCAAATAATATAAATTTGTTTCCATTTTCTCGATACACTAAAACTAATTGAATACCTAAATTTTGTCCTTCCTCACTTCACAAGGTGGAGGAGGACAATTCTAATCAATAAAAATAGCTGGACGTCAAAAATTTGTAAACTTTTTCAAAAAGGTTTTTATCTCGTAATATATTACGTCCTCTTCAGACTTTTTTATCTTCAGCTGTTACAAATTTATAGAACAATATTATCATTTCGAAAATTTTGAAAACAACGTTTTGTCTTAAAAACCACGAAAACTGAAGAAAGTGGAAACATTACCGGATCTTGTATATTTCCGATACTTCCGGAGGCGAATACTTATTTAATCAACATGACTCGGCTACCTTAGAGCATATCAGATAATCCGAACTACCGCAAGACTCATTTTCCTTTCATGAGTAAATAGTGAGTGTTTCTTTAGTTGAAGGTTGTTTCTCAGTTCTAGAATGTTACTGTGTTCCCGAGACAGCGCATTATGAATATCTTTCTCAGAGCATCACTTCACAAACTAGTCCTTGCACGGCGGCGAGTGCAGCTGCATGACGCTCTTGTACTATCGTCCTCGTCAACATCTCTTTAAATATTTGTATCGAAGTATTCGCGTATTCTGAAGTCGCTCCGCAGAGAAAAGACCTTGATGATGGTCGTCGTGGTGCGGATGTTCACTCTTGAGAGGTCCCTCGTTCCGTTGGCTGCTCTCGATGATTAGCGACGTCAGATTCTATGACAGAGGGACTCCATCACAAAGATGCTTTCGTGGTCGGAAACTCCATTCAACTTGTATCCTCGCTTTCGCTCACAATGTCAATTTTATTCGTCATTATTCATTTTAAACATCTGGATAGTGATTTCACTAGTTTAAAAAAAAACAATTTACTGAAATTGAAACCGATCCTTTTTAATAAAAAATTGTAATGATCAAAGAAAGAAAATTTATTTTTGAATTCTTCATAACTATCTGGATGATTTTAAAACGCTTAGGTATCGATAAAACAACGACCTTATTTCACAGACTGATTTATTAACTATTAAAGAAACTACGCAACGTTTCGACCTAATGATTGTTTAATTGCCCACTGTGGAGGTCGAATCGTGTAATATGATCGTTTTATTCAATAATTATTATTCTTTAGACGTAATTACAATACGACTTGCGGGGAATCAAAGACAGAAACGAAGTATTTATAAATACATCATAATACATTGGGTGAAATACATTGAAATACTATGCATCATTGACGAGTCTGATATTCTTTAATTTTCGAGTTTATTGTTCATTTTACTCCATAAGCAACTCGTGTTATGAGATGTTTGAAAAAAAAATTGATGAACTCTTATTTTTCCTCTAGAAAGTAAGTTTATTGTGAGTTATTTAAGGCTGAAACTGTCACGAACAATCCAGAACATTGAGATACTTAAGAAACGTGATGCCTCCTTTACGTAAACGTGGAGAACTTGCACAGAAATGAGTTCGTGCTGGTGTTTGGACAGCCAGGGAATGCATTGGATGTTTTGTACTTTGTGTGTGTGAGAGAGGAACGCGTAAGGATGACACTTGAGTATAGAACTTGAGAAGTTTGTTTCATCAGAATGTAATAAAAATTAAGCTTCAAAAGAGAATGTTTATTTTTAAGACACAGGAGAAGCAAATTATTGGACCCAAAGAATTCGAGTGAAATTTCATCAATTCCTCAAATTTTACTTACGTTGTGGCTATTATAAACATACGCTCCTTCAGATTATTTCACTCAATTGAAGTTATTACTCGTGGAGAAGCAGATACCTGGTAACCAAGGTCAATGTAAACTCCTACCCTTTCATGGTGCACAACATGATTCCTTTGTACATAAATGTTACTGAAAAACAAATAGAAAGAACTGACAATACATGTTGTCATACAATACATGCTTTCAACGTCCATACCATGTTGAAAGCACCGGTTCTCGTCCGATCACCGAAGTTAAGCAGCATCGGGCCCGGTTAGTACTTGGATGGGTGACCGCCTGGGAACCCCGGGTGACGTTGGTGTTCAACACTTTCCCATTCTGGCCCGGGTCTTGCTCCGGTTTTCCTTCGGGTAGAGGCGGATTTCTTATACAGGTTCTCTAGGATTTGTCTAGGGGCGTGTTTATTGTAACAATAAATCGTGAATTTAGT
>NNCF01126096.1:238724-254443 GCA_002313205.1 Laupala kohalensis | reverse complement strand
TGTTTATTCTTTTGCCGATTTAAGATTTAATTTTAGTGATTTAATTCTACCTAGGCCTTGAGTACTACCCTAATCGATGCCAGATGTTTTGTTCATCGTAACAAGATGTTTAGTTCCAATTTGGTTTAATACTCGTTTAATATTTTTCTTCTTTTAACACCAGTGTGAATTATTCGCGCGAGTTCCTCCAGTTAATATTTAGTCATAATATTATCTCATGCTATGATTCGGAGGGATTCGTTCTTCGATAGCTATAGAAGGTGTTGGACATTCTACCGTACGAAGCGCTGTTCGTTCGTCCACTCCGTGTCAGCTTTCGCTTGCAGCTCTTTTATTACCGCGCGTCCAGTTAGCGACACGGTGTCAGAGCTCCGTCGATGCAGTACTAAGGCAATTTTCATTGCGTAAGCCTCGCCCGTAGTTTCCTGTTCTCTGTTAACGAATTATGTGACAACTAGAAGCGATGGCCTCTCAATCATGGTTGTAATCTTTGTAGTACCTACATTCTTTCTCCCGATTGCAATACTTTCTACATTTAAACCTCCAGGTCCTCACAATGAGAAGCCAGTATTATCAAATTGAGTCCATACGATTTTATGAACATTATTATTTACCGAGATGTACATTTAAAATAAAAACCGTTTCAATGTGTAGCTCTTGAATCAAAGGTGTCCACAATCAGAATTTTTTTACACTTGGTACACTACACTACGTAAAAAAACCCCAGTAAATCACTCTGAATTTGTCCCATAAGAAAGAAAGCATATTGTATTGTTGGCAATGCCTTGGCGATACCCGTGCTCGGAGCCAGACTGGGGCGAAGCTCTAAATAGCGTACAACGAGGAAACTTACGAGTTTCCTGGGATGAATCTCCAGATTATTGCATAATATAAATAAAGAGTAATATCAAGTTCTATTAAAAGTTTGTGTGACAAAATCAAGTTTTTTTGTAGTAATTTTTTCTTTTTTAAATATTTTGTTTTATTGGTTTCCGAAAAGATGGTGTTTGTAGGAGATTTGAAGATTTAAAATGAAAACGGGAAACATTGACACCCTCGAGAAATCTCGTAAGAATTATTTTGTGATATTTCAAAGTCTTAAAAATTACATTGATATCATACAATATCGTTCAAATCTTTTTTTTTTTTCACTCTTATTGGTTAAGTGGTCACTCATGAGGTGAGTGCGAAGCACCTTACGGAAAAGAAACCGCCATTTTGATGCCACCACTTTCGAAAAATTCGTTCAAAATACTCGCAACACATTCATAATACATTAAAATTTGTAAGTTTTCGTCAGTGAAAAAATTGAAATGTCGAAATTTGTCAGGTTTCCTTTGCGTGCGTGCGTGAATCACGTGTGAGGGGAAACGTGACTCTGTGTCTTGGATGGACACGTGAGTGCGAACTTCCCACTCTGCACTTTCCAATGCGACTCGTGCGTGTTTCGTATTTAGCTTTGCGGGGACTAATGTTCATTACCAGCATTAGCAACTCCCACGCTTTGTATAATTTATTTTCATAAACAATTTGATATAAAAAAGGCAAGATAAAGTACATACGTTTTCTGGAATATTTAACATCTCGGGGAAATAATATATATCTAAATTGATTTTTAAAACTCTTTTCGAGAAAAAAGAAAATTAATTCATCATACACCAGAATGTTGCATGATTGTAATACTAATAATAATAATAATAATAATAATAATAATAATAATAATAATTTATTGAACCACATAGATCATAACAAAGAAGAATGGTGAGTCACAACAACAAAAACAATAATATTTACATGTAAGAATAACAACATTATATTAATTTTGATACATTTAACCATATTCATTTACCTTAGGCTAAGTAGAAATTACAATTATTTTCTACTATTACAGAACATTAATATTTATTTAGGCTAGGGTTATTAGATATGTATGGCACGAATTCTGTTATTTTACTTTTATTTTATTAATTTATGTCGAGGTCTATATTTATGGCAAAACAGTGTAATTTGATGTTGTTAGATCGTTTCCTTCATCATGGGTCACCTTTGTTCTAATGATTACCTATGTTCTCTCTTTATCACCCATTAGGGAAAGAAAATGCTTGAAAGGAGTTGGTATGACACTTAATTCGATTAGAATGTAATTTGATACCCACAAACACGTGTTGTTCTCACGCGTCCCATTGACTGTTGTTGAACGCAATTCTTAATGAACGTTTCGTGATGTTGTTGTGCTGATGGTATCAACGCACTGGAAGCTGCTTCCCCGCTCCTACTTGACCTCTCCAAGGTTACCTTTGAAGTCGCTAAGTTCGACAACTCTATGACTGGGAGCCATCCGTGGAATGAAGTGCGTCTATTGGTCTGTTCGAGGGATGAAGGGCAAACGCTCGATGCAGGCCACGGTCGAGGTTTGAGGGCGAGCATCGACCTTTGCAGGTCGCCACATCGAACCCGCTCAACGTTGCTGACCCCCTAACGATTCGCTTCGTACCTTCCTTCAACACGGCAAGTACGAGTTGCTCGCCAGTGACCCGGTTCTCACACGGTTCCTCCCTCATATTTCTGATGACCTCATTTCGATACAGATCTTCGTCTCCTTATCCGTTGGTATTTATCATACCGCTGATTTGGACCAATCTCGGCTTACGCATTCGTGACAACAACATTACTGTGGATTTTGATTTAAGAATAAAATAGCAGTTTTTTTTGTACGAAATTTTGAATACATGCTCATAATTTAAAATATTATAATAATACTTGCACTGTCCGGTTGACAAAATGAACGAATTAAATACAATGAAAATATTAATTGATATTTATTAATTATTTTATATAAGAAACAATAATTCTACGATTATTACCACATAGGATAAACTAAGGCACTATATAAAAATGTATTTTAAGCCTATGTCAATAACAGAAAATATGTTATTAACTCTATTTTGTATAAAAAACTACTGCGGAAAACAGCAATGTTTTTGTCGATGTGATTTCATGGAACTTACAACATGCAAATGCCGAGTTTGGAACAAAATGGCATCATGAGAATACCTATTCTTGTAGTGCCTTAATCTAGAATAGAACGACAAGCTACTTTACCCTCCAGATGAAAGTGAAGAACCAATTAGTTTGATTAAAATAGCACAGAAAAAATGCAGCAATTTTTGTACGGGAAGAATGTAAAGAACCAAGTCAAAGTGGAGTATATACGTAAAGCATCTCCAATACAAAACGTGCACTTTCACCACTTTTTATTATAAATGTTTTATTATGGAAAGGTATATATTGTAACATTAGTGATCATTTTTCTCATGTCTAATACATTTGTTGTACACACTTCACACCCTATTTAAGTTCTAGACAACCAGTGACGTTTCCTCCTTCGGTGATCTTTAATTCCTCCTCCCATGTTGCGTGCTCTTCTACACATTACGGTCACCGTTCCTTCTTCACCTCCACACTCGTGTCACTCGCAGTGCGAGCGGAATGCAGAAACGAGCTGGCATCGACCGAGGTCGACTGGAAGGGCGGCTTCACCGGCTGCATACGCGCAAACAGACATCCTCCTGAATCTCAATTCTTTATCGAAAAAAATAATAAATTTTATTGGCAAAAAAGCAAAAGTCATTGCAATCTGCGTATGACCACGTGTAAGACAATAAAACTAATTTACACTCCGGAAACGAGCAAGGGACCATCCCAGCAATTCCGATAGACGGTCCGAGGACAGTAGTGGATTTAGTACTTATATAAAATATATTTAATAAAATACGTAGTTATCCATTTATAATTCCAAAACGAATCGTAGATTTAATGTGGAGTAAAAATTCGAGAGTAATAAAACAAAAGTATTAATGACATTTCCGTCCAAGGAAAATCCGCCGCCACCTGGAGGAAATCCGGAGAAAAACCCGGGCTACAGAGATATTGCTAACAACCAAAGTGCCAAGGTTGCGTAGAGTTAGAAATAAACTATTATAAATAAAAAGGATCAAAACCAAATAAAGAATGGACTTTAATCAATATTTAGAGTACTATAACAATGACGTGACGAAGTATAAGAGAATTTCACATAACTTACAACACTTACAAAATCATACAGAATACAATATTTATTGGTAAATTCTCATCATCTTCTTTTATTAAAATAATTGAAGTCTTAAACGTTACAGAAGTAATAGTGCGTTAGAAAACTTTTAACCGCGTATTTGAAGGGATTCAATTTATTAATATCTTTTATTTTTTTGGATGAGAATTATGCAAAATTATTCCTGAATCTTGTGACCCTTTTAATACTAATATTTTTTCATTCAACTTCAGTTTTCACGTAAATAATTTTGTTCCCCATTTGTGGTGGATGCAAAAGAAATGAATAGTAGAGAGTTGATCGAAGATTTTTGAAAATATTTCAGCGTAAGATTGAGGTACTATGTGCATGACCATCTATATCTTCTGTTTTGCCAAATAATCCCCAAGAATGTTTTGTTAATTAGTAACTTCGATGCGCGTATAAGCCGACGAGTTGGAAACTTCAATGCAAGGGAAGTAAATGAACCTATTGTTATAAGCCAAACGCTCGTTTGGCTGAAGTTATTCGCGAACTGGACACTTACACTAAAAAACTCACAGAGCGGGACACAGTAATCATCATAGGTGGGCAGAACGATATTAACTTGGGTCGTCATTTCAACGCGTCTGAACATCGACAAAAACTAAAAATGGCCTCCTTGCACACGAACATAGTGCTCTCTAGCCTGCCTCCACGCTTCAACGTTCCACAAATTAACCATGAAATTAACCTGACAAACATCTCCCTAAAACATCACCTGGCAGACACATCCACACGATAACTTGTGTCGTAGCATAAACTATTGATACGATAAAGTGTAGGGAAGTTGACGTGATTTGTTGACAATACGATCACTTTGTAAAAAAAATATTCAGATAAAACATAAATTTCAAATGTACAGATAAAGCTACAAAAGGAATAGCGCTAAATGATTCACATTATTTGGAAGTTTGCACTTCTAACAGCAAATGAACTTCTAATGAATTAAAATTAGTATTAAGAATAGTAAAGTCGTATGGTGAACTCATTTAGAAAACTAGAATAATTCAATACATGACACGACCTTAAAATTGACCCTTCACAATATTTGCGTTAGTTTCACTAACACAACGTTTGACCTTAAAGATCGTGCAATATATTTAATTATGAATTGAGATTACGTATTGTTTAATTTATTTCTGAAATGTAAGGAATTTTGTTTAGTGTTTTAGTATTGTGGAAAATAGGTTTATTTCGCGGTGTGTCATCTGATTAGGTCTTGAAGTTTCCGCTAGCGATTAAAACAAACACAGTCGGAATTATGTCTTAATCGTTTAATTTTCTTTTTAAGGATTACTAAAACGAACTCGGTGTAGAATAGTATGACAAGGGTTTATCCAAGATGAAGAGGTACGGCAATTATAAGAAACATTTATCTTATCCGGTTTCCCAACCCGGCCCGGGTTTTTCTCAGTTTTTCCTTCGGGTAGAGGCGGATTTCTTATACAGGTTCTCTAGGCTTTGTCTAGGGGCGGGTCTATTGTAACAATAAATCGTGAATTTAGTGGGTTTTTTTTTCAACTCTTATGATTTTTAAACACTATACTCAGAATAATCTATAGTTCGATAATAACTTGTACATGTAAATTTACAAACATATTTGCGTTAAATTACAAACATATTGACATTATATATGTATTATAACTCGCAGCTAACTTTTTATCTTATCTAGGAACTTTTGCTGAATTTTTTGAATCCGCCTCTGCCTTAGGGCCCTTGATCGGAATTGATGGAATACGTCCCTCGCTTGCTTCCGGAGAGTAAATTAGTTTATTGTCCTCCACGTGGTCATACGCAGTTTGTACTGTTTTTTGACAATAATTTTTTTATTATTATATTCATCGGTTTGTTTGGAGCTTTAACTCTCAATATTTTCTCTCGTGTGATGTTGCTACCACTGGGCACCGAAACGTCGTGAAATTTAGAAGTTTTTTTACGTTGTTGTTTTTTGTCTTATGTATTTTTATTCTGTGGTGATGTATTTCCACTAAAGTAAACTATGTATAATATATTTGCTGCTTTAGCGATGCAGTTTTCTGCGAAAAGAAACAAAACAAAAACAAACTCCTACAAAGCGTTTAACAAGTTTGAAAGTACTTTCTAATAATGATGTAAGCAACATCTTTAAACGTAATGCTGATTTCGTGGTTCCAAAACCTGCTCCAAGGAGATTCACTAGCCGTCTCTTCTGGTTTTCCGTAGAGAGCGAACGCTGTCAAGGGCAGTGAAGTGAATGATCTAGTTGAGTCGTGTGAGGTAATTGGATGAACGAGGAAGATTCGATGCTGTGTCAACGACTTCATCTAAAGTGGTTGGGGCCGAGGGGGGGGGGAAGGAAAGCGACATATGAAGGCCAGAGGTGCATGCCGTTACAAACACTCCCGTGCAGATGCAGCGCCGGTCAACTTTGCACCTCCCCTCGTGGAACATGAATCGGTCAGTACGGTACATGAAGTCATTAGTGCAGCGCCGTAGGAAATAGGGAGAAGGTTGTATACATTATCTCGGTAACCCCCTCCTGTCCCGGGTTTCCATCAGGTAGACACGGATTTTATACATGGACTCCAATTATTTTATTTTCGTAAAATATGTAAATTAAGTTGTTTATAATTTTAATAACTTTAAGTAATAATAATAAATTTATTGTCAAAAGAAAACAGTACAAACTGCGTATGACCACGTGGAGGACAATACACTAATTTACTCTCTGAAGCAAGCAAGGGACGTATTCCATCAATTCCGATCAAGTGCCCTAAGGCAGAGGCGGATTCAAAAAAAATTCAGTTAAGTTCGTAGATAAGATAAAAAGTTACCTGCGAGTTATAATACATATATAATGTCAATATGTTTGTAATTTAACGCAAATATGTTTGTAAATTTACATGTACAAGTTATTATCGATTATTCTGAGTATAGTGTTTAAAAATCATAAGAGTTGAAAAAACACTAAATTTACGATTTATTGTTACAATAAACACGCCCCTAGACAAAAGCCTAGAGAACCTTTATAAGAAATCCGCCTCTACCCGAAGGAAAAACGGAGAAAAACCGAGAAAAACCCGGAAAAACGGAATACTTTCCAAAGATTTGATGATACTATGTATTTGTTAAATATTTTTTGTATTCTATTAAATATAAATTTGTTGGTTTTCTGTAGATATTTTACAATTTAGCTAACTATTTTTAGTCTTTAATGCGCCTTTGCCAGAGGGTCCTTGATCGGAATAGTCCCTTGCTTCTTTCCGGAGACGAAACACGGCGTGTTCTTGCGCAGTTGCGACTGCTTTTGGCAATAAATTTATGTAATTATATTTCTGCAATGACGAAAGATCCTCCTTGTATTCCGAAAGTTTTGAAACCTCATTGAAATAGGCAAATTCACACATTACTTTGCAAACAAAAGGAGTAAAATATTAGGTTTTTTTACATTTTTAAAATGACGTTCTCTTATAAATTTTTTAATAATTTATACAAACAAATCAGATTGATCCTTTACCGACATAGTCATTTAAGATCACCAGTAAGAACTTTGATGTTGTATCTCAGGAACAGGTTGCGAACTGGCAGTATGAATTTTGAATCCAGTTCCTGAGATCAAGATAAGTTCATCGTCCAACATAGTTTGCATTTGAATGAATGTGGATTCTTTTGACGATACTAACCGCATTACATCATTCAGAGACCGAACCTACACGGGGATAAATCCCCTAAAGATACCAAGAACATCCTCCGATTCCTGTCGTGCCAAGATGGACCTTTTCTCCTTTTCCCATAGATTCTGCAAAAGATCCTTTCACTAAACGGGAGAAATTAAAAAAACAAAACTTGTAGAGATTTATGGTTGCGCGTGTAACGTCCATTAACTCGTACATCTATTTATTTTCGAGCTTCTTTGCCGCTGTTTTCTCATTCTTCGAACTAAAAGGAACATCATCTTTATGCTTGTTCTTTCCCATAACCTCCGCTGTCAAAGACCTTTTTTTTAAAAAAAAACGGGATTTCTGCTGCAAACATCATAGAAATGCTATTTCTCTTATTGCGATTTGTTCCGTTACTCTCACAATTATTCTCAGATGGTGTTGATCATTATTCTTCGAAATTTGTCTATTAACTGTTATGATAACAGTGTCTCCGTGACTGAAAGGATTCGTTTCCTTATTACGTCGTGAATAAATTATCTTCTCGTCTCAATCGAAACTAAAAAAGACAAAACGCGAGATTCGCTCTCCCTCTGTTGCATCGATCGCTTTTTTATCTTCACAATTTTACTTTTTAGCGAAGGAAAGTAAAAAAAGAAGAAAAATTATATGGAAAAAATTTTCTTTATAAATTGTGTATTTGTAATAAAATAATAATTTAATATAAGAGTCACGACGATGTAAAAATCATTCTAGTGTCTCGAACCACGGAAACTGTTGAATGCTTCTTCATTCTTTGATGTTTACTCTCGTTTCTTATAATCTCATTTCTCTCAGATAGTTCAGACACAACTTTTACTCAATGATCGAAGCATATATAATTTCAAAGTTTCACGACGAGGTGTTACAATTATTTGTTTATTCGGTTAAAACACACGGTTTTATAGCTTTTTAAGTTATTGTTACTGAGGTAACTTTGGAGACAGTTTTCTGAAAAAAACTCAATTTTTTTTTTTTTGATTTTACGAGATTACACGTACAAACACGGAAAAGGTAATAACAAAAGAATAAGTGGAAAAGGAGTCAGAATAAAAACTAAATAAAGATAATTAAGAAGACACACGACTCATCAATCACGAGGCGGAAGTCGAGGACCAAAGACCTATTTGCTCTGACGTACTTCTATTCCATCAAGGGATTTGAAAGTCCATCACTCGTATTTTACAAGTCAAATTGAACTATCATCCCCTCAAAAGAAAGAAGCTTAGAAGCGACATCTGTCACATTAATTTCGTGATTGGGTAACTCTGATAAAAACCAGTATCCGAATGTTCGTCCAAGTCCGTTTCCTCACGTTTTCCCAAATCGGATTCCCCTCAAATCCACCAATCCTTGTGCGCTGTGCTTAATCTCCTGGTGGATTGCGTAAATATAATTCACTTCTCTCTCTCTCTCTACCTCTCTCTCTCGGTTTCCGTATTCAGTGTGGTGAGTGATGCGTGGCATTATCTCATTCGATATTTATTGCGCCACATGACGACCGAGTATACTTATGTACCATCTATGGATCATTGTATTTTACATGATTAAAAAATAATCAATGACAAATATTCAATACGTTTTATTTTGAGTCATCACCATGAAGGTTTATGTTATTAATGTTAAGTTTTCTTCGTTATAAAATTTATCGTATTTAAATGCAATATCAACACAATGAACAATCATAGTTTTTCCGGAATTAAATTTAAAAAAACCGTGTCTTCCTCTCCCTAAGTGTTCTTTTTATCTTTTATGAAGTTTGTATTTTTTATTATTTCTTAATTTTTCGTATTTTATTCTTCTTCTGTATTTCTTTTTTCGTATGTTCCCTCTATTCCATTTTCATTATATGTATGATTCACTTGTATCGGAAGTAAAAGGTTTATCGCTTGAATTATTCCATTCTTCGTTATTACGAGTGTCGTGCTCTCTTATCATTCAGTTTACTAGAACTACATACAATTTCTCTTTTAAATACACGTCAATAATTTTCTCACCAACAACGTATGAAACTTGAGAAGTTTATCTGTTGTTGTCTAATGTAAACCATTGTCTATTTTTCTACCCACATCTTACATTTTCAGCTGTTATTACTTCTTATTATCTTTGGACCGTTGCCAATTAAACGCGTAAGATATTTCCTCCAGAATTATTTTTATCACTAATTATTGTACATCTCTAACCTCTTAGTTGTGATCATAGTTTTTTTTTGTCGAGAAGCAGCTCAAAACTGCGTACGACAACGTGCAATACAATCAACTAATTCACACTGCGGAAGGAAGTAATTAATTTATTTGTTTGTGGTGAGGTCCAGGCCATGAGGACTCCCTGCTCTTCCTCCTACTTGGGTAATGGAATTAGGAAGCAGAGATATTGGGTTGCCGGGGAACTTATTGTACCAAACCGGCATTTGCCTGGAGTAGGTGAGGGAAATCCCAGCTGACAACCTCACCCAGGGTTAGAACCCACGCTCTACCGCTCAGCGGGATCGCGGAAGCGAAGATATAACTTGTTAAATATTCCATAGATATATCTCCAGTTGTTGTAATAGAACAGTTATTTAACTACTTAATTCTCCCAAATTTGAGATTAATAATAACAATACTATTTAATACATAGCCGTCCCTATGCCAGTGCCTAGTGGATCTAAATATATAAATACTCCTCTGGCCGAAGGAAACCCGGATGAAAACCCGAACCAGGATAGGAACCTGTGAATCCACTTCGTAGATCATCTGCCAACGATCTTTCTCTGGTAGCAGCGATGTTGTCTGACTCCGAGATAAATTGTTCCGGACAGGTGGATGAACATGCCTGCTCTTCAATTCAATCTCCGTCGTTTACGGCTCCACGACACGAGCTCTAAAGCGATTGATTTCCCTCATCCGTACTACTACTACTACTATACAAAATTGTCCCAGAAGTCCATGTAAACAATTGTAGGGATGATAGATCTCATAAATAGGAGCATAAATTCAAATGTCACCAGACGGAGATAAAATTACTCCAACACACTGAGAACTAAAGACAAACAAGTGTGGAAAGCGCTTAATCAGGTGAATGAAGAAAGTAATATAGGAGTTACAAGTTGAATAACAACAACAAATTCAAAGTTCTGCCTATTGACGGCGAAACACGCCTCGCAGCGCAGCCGCATGGATTGGCGAATATGTTCTACTAGGAGTCTCTTTTGCAGCGTCAGCGCTCAAGAGGTGAAAATTCGAACCCGGGACCTCTAACGTTTGCGAACGGATTTGGGAGTCGAGGCGGATGGTGCAGTGGACAGCACACCTGCGGCTAGAACAGGTACCCCGGGTTCGATTTATTGTTGGCCAGCATGCTTGTTCGTTGGCTTCATTTTGTTGATTTTGTTGCGTGGTTTGATACACAATTGTTTGGACAACTGAGGGTGACAAGCATTTTCAATAGATATCAATAGGGACTCAAGAAATTTACGCCTCAATTATGAATCATGTCGCGAATAAGTCGTTAAGTCAGCTAGTCTCTTTTCATAATTGTTGGGTTATAGGTGTCACGTTTCGGTGATAACTTCCTCTAGTAAATACGAGAGGTGATTGCACGTACGTTGAAGAGGGTCATGTGAGTCCCGACTTCACGCAGTAATGCGATAGTTTCTATTCTGAGACTGCAGACAGCGCTTGTGTGCGTGTGGGACGGAGAGACCGGTTGTTAAAGCGATGGTAATGTATCCTGTTCCATTTAAGTTTCCGCAAAGCAGTAATCAATCCGATAGTTTTGTTTCGCCTGAGGTGCTTCTTGACTTATGAGACATAGCGTCGTGACTGCTGAATCTTCTTCATTGCCCTGTTGAGCGCAGAGATGAAAGATCTACCTTCGTTTGCGTTGGGTAGTTTATTGTACGCTTTGAAAATTATTTTGAAACGGATCATAAATACTATTGTTTATACGACTCAATAGAAGTATTTCAGTGTTTAAATATGTAAATATTTTGTTTATTCTTCAAATCGTAACTGTTTCCTGGCCATTTACCAATTCAAATAAATTTTTGCTGATAAAGAGCACCCGAGGATAAGGCGCCCAAATGTGCCCACCAGCCAAATGACATTGTCTCTTCGTGTATACGTATGTCCTGATCAAATACCATTATTAATCACGTTTTTAACTTTCCTTGCGTTATATATTGTTTTTTGTACTAAAAATGGCGATTTTCGGCTTTTTTTTCTCGTATGTATTTATACGTGTAATTGTTACTAAAATTCTTGTAATCTTCTAAAACGTCAAGTAGAGAAGACTCTAAATTTGTCAGATTTACATGCAAAACTTTATTATTTACTTCTCTACATTGGAATTGAGTAAAATAAAAAATAATTATCTTCTAAATTTGGACATTTATTCTCTTGTATCTAAAGAGAATTTTGCACAGTATTTACGTAACCCTACTCTTTGGAAGGTGTGCTTAATTGAAGATTTCTTCTCTTCCATTGGATGTACCTTACAATCTTTGCAAGTATTTCCTTTTGTATTATTTTCGCGAAAAGAGAATTATTGCATACTCTTCTCTACCGTTTTCACAAGAGTTGTTCTATGTATTTATTACAGAATTGTAGCCCTGAAGATTTTCTCTCACATTCCTCCTCCCAACACGGAACTCTAATCCACAGTGATTTATGTCGATGTTCAAGAAAATTCAGCCGGTACCTGAAATTTGAAATGGAAATTGGGCATCGGAATGTCTTCGGATCATCCTTCGAGTACCCGCTAACAGCTACCCGTCGGCGTTAGGACCTGAACCAGGTTAGGACCTCAGCCCTCCCGAACTGTGTTCAATTTGCTCGGATCGTTTTGGTGTTAAAACCCACCGGTAGCTGCGCGCGCAGTCATCACTCGACGAGACTTCGTGCATCCGCAATTTTCTCTCTGCCCTTCACCCACGCGCCGGTCCACTTGCTTCCCTCCAGCTTTCACATTGTGTTTTTTAGAAGAACAAGTTCAAGGAAAAGTGAGGTAATTGTTAATGGTTAGTACAGCGTACCTGTCAAGTTGTTTTGTGTAATTTATTGACCAAAAGTGTTTGAGCCCCTCTCGTAGCTCAGGGCTACCAAGCTTGCTGGTCCGGGTTCAATTCCCGGGCGGTCAGAAAAAAATACTATTTACTGCAATGTCCTAGTTCATACAGCTGTGATAATTGAAAAGCAAACCATTGTTCTTCTATCTACTTCTAGTTTCATTAACTATTACTAACTATTCCTACTAACCCGTTCACGTTGGTCATATTGTTGGTAAACCCAGTTAGAAGGCCCACCTACTAACAATAACCCTACCTCCTATCGCCCTATGTAGATAAGCTGCAATAGCACTAAGCTACATTTGTCAATCGTAAATACTACATAAAAAAAAGAAGTGTTTGGAAACTGTGTGTGCTCATGAGAAGACCAGATGCTACTTAACTCTCCGGAAGCACGCAACGGATCATTCCATCAATTTTGATCAAAGTACCCTGATCGAAGGGATAAGGCTGTAGAGACAATTAACAACATTCTATTAGCCACTTCGACGACCTTCGCGTGCTGAATGGGGCCAGTCTCGAGAAATAAGGAATATTAGTGTCACCCTAGGGTTCCAGGAGTGATATATAATTAGTCTGATTGACATCACACTTTATCACACGTGTTGATAGTAATGAAAATATCATATAAGCAGTTCAGTGACTCTGACGCGTTTATGGTTAAATTGTATCGTATGTTCTTTCAAGAATTTCTTAAGAAGGATCACCCATTCGCTTAGAAGCTACGTACACTTTTTTTTTGTCCAAAATACTTCACTCCAGTTTTGGAATATTTCAAACCAGCTCTTTAAAATGCTAAACCTTTCTGTCACAGATTTGAGATTTTCTATCCAATCGTTTCGATGCAAGGAGATCGTGTGGCCAACGTCTGTCCCAGTTTCTCAATGTTTGTATAATTAAAACGTTTCCTTATGTGGAGTACTCCTTCGTGACATTGAAGAATTCTTCATCTTCCTCATTCGGACAGACACTCTAAATCGCGAGCATTCTTATGAGAGTGCGGCAAATATTGCAGCAGAAAATTACATCTTGGTGTAAGAGAAAACGTTTTATTACATTACATTAATAATTTGTGTACTCAACTTTGGCACGGTTGTATACATAAATTCTGTAGCCCCATCCTGGCCCGGGTTTTTCTCCGTTTTTCCTTCGGGTGGAGGCGGATTTCTTAAACAGGTTCTCAAGGTTTCGTCTAGGGGAGTGTTTATTGTAACAATAAATCGTGAATTTAGTGTTTTTTCAACTCTTATGATTTTTTAAACACTATACTCAGAATAATCTATAGTTCGATAATAACTTGTACGTGTAATTTTTTGCGTAAAATTACAAAGATATTGACATTATATATGTATTATAACTCGCAGCTAACTTTTTATCTTATCTAGCAACTTTTGCTGAAATTTTTGAATCCGCCTCTGCCTTAGGGCCCTTGATCGGAATTGATGGGATGGTCCCTCGCTTGCTTCCGGAGAGTAAATTAGTTTTTTGTCCTCCACGTGGTCATACGCAGTTTGTACTGTTTTTGACAATAAATTTATTATAAATTTATTATAATCTTTCTCATTATTTTAAGGGGTAGAATGTAACCATTTCATTCCGGCGCGTTTTATCGTTTTGGTACAGCTGGTTAACAATATCCTTGAGAAGAGGTTATTAACCCGAAATTCTTTTTGTTACATAATATTTACGTGAAGGGAAGGAAGAAATGTAAATATCATGATTTAGACACATCGTGTTTAATTAATTCAAACTAAAATAAAAGGAGCGTTCGTCATTAGAGTTTCATTGAACTAAGGATAGAAACGTAAATTAATTCACATTAAAAATTAAAATAGAATGAATGCAGCGAAAGTATTTTCCAGAAATAATGATGTTTTCCGACGAAGCAGCGTGTCTCGGATCCTCAGTAATGTACGTCACGCGCCAAAATCTTATTGTCTTCATTTGAAATATTTTTTTTCTTGCGTTAACAATTTTTTCCCTTATAAACTATACGTACGATAAGTATAAAAATAATTACTGTTTTTACCAGTATCTCAGTCTATTGGACAAATAAAAAAAGATACCACCATTTTTAATATTTTCGAAAAAGTTCGTCGTTTTCGAAAAACTCCGATAAGTGAAAAGTATTAGCCTCAGTCAATCGCATTAAAAATAGACAAAATATTAAAAATGTATTGGAAAATGCTAATCATTCATTATAACGTGTAATTTAACCATTGTATGTGAAGAATGGTATCTAGTTTTATTAAATAACTTTCTTAATTTCCCGGAAAGGAAAGGCGAATTTCGTTCTGTTCTTTTCTGTATTAAGTTCGTTATATAGATTTCATACGAAATTAACTTTTAGTGTATTTCAAAACCGTCCCTTCAGAGGTTTCATCTATAAGATCCGTACAATTTATAGATGGTTTTATCCAAATATTCGTCTCACAAGATTCAAAATTTGATAGATATATTTTTCTTCCGTGAAGAAGATACCTGTACGTGACAACTTCCGGTCAGGTGAAAATGGCGTCGAGCCTGGAATCGAACTCTGCTCTCCTGCTTTGATCCCAGGGGTGTTAACCACTACACCAACCGTACACCATTTCATTGTAATTTTTGACGGATATGGGAATGTGTCTCAGGTCTTCCAAGGTTTAGGTTTGGGTGGAAATGGTGCACAGTTGTGAAAAGGCGAACGGGTGGTGTAGATGTTGACACCCCTGCGATCAAAGCAGGAGGTCCAGGGTTCGATTCCCGATACGTCGCTATTTTCTCTACACCGAAATGTCATCATTTATTAGATGATATCACAAGAAAGTAAAACATTTCATAATTATTTATTGATGCAAAAGGTCTTTTCGACCGCATGGCGGCCATCTTCAGTGCGAAAATTTAT
>NNCF01126096.1:214868-230352 GCA_002313205.1 Laupala kohalensis | reverse complement strand
TAAATTATTACGAAATAATCAAATTTCGTAAACACTGGTAAAATCCCTGGAGAAAACTGAGTCCAAATTTCGTAGCTCTAAATTCTCTGCGCTAGATGATAAAAAAATAACTTTTCAATAAACAACTAATTTCGAAGCTCATCGATGCGCGACTGACACGAAATAATACATAAAATCAAATTAGGAAAACTAAAATTCAAATTTCAAAAACGCTGTTTGAAGATCTACAGAGTCCAACACTAAGGAACAGTGCGTCAAACTTCGGAACATCTCATAGGTCTTTTTGATATCAATCTGACTAAAACTGTACATTTATTTATATAAACAACAAAGACAGCCAGCCACAGACCCTCTTCTTAAGTGTAGAGGTGAATGGAACATCTGATAATTCTTCAAGAGAATTCTCAGTGTAAACTTTGAGTTGGGCGCGTTCCAATTCCTCTGGTGATATCTTACCGTGAACAATGAAGGTGATCCGGGAGCGCGACGGTTGTACATTCACCGATATCGAAACAGCTCCTCAATACCTCAGGCAACTGCCGTCCATTCCACGGAGGGTGGTCCACTTAAAAAGATTTTTCAATTTATTTACGAATTATCTCTCGTTTTATCTCGCATTATTCTCCCTTTTGACAAAAGATAAGATGTCTTGTCCTTTCTTCCCTATCCACTTACATCGTGGTATCCGCGACGAATCTACAATACGCGCTCAAGTTGTCCATTCTAACCGGTCACGGTTGGAGACTTCTTCGCGTGGAAATTGTCGTTTTTGATGTAACGTGATACTTGACATATGATGCAGAAAATCTTTCGTGAAAGGTTGTGTCAAAAACCCATTCTCCTTGTGAATTACGTAAAAATTGAATTTTTAAATGTACTTGTTCTTTATAAATATAATAGCTCTTTCAAGATAACGTTTGTCGTCTAGAAGATTCCTTCGCTCAGGACATGAAGTGTGTAAATATATTATTAAATATAAAGAACTCTTTTGCTGGAAATTTCACGTCATGTGTAAGCTCCACAAGACATTAAACACGCGACGAAGACTCAAATATGGTGTAGAAACGTCCCGGGGTGATTATATGAAGAAAAAAAAGTAAGGTTTTGTCTACGAGAAGATGTTCAGTTATTGAAATTACCGGTAGACGAAAATTAGTTACCCGATTTTCCAAAGTAAAATGAATCTTCATTTTTCAATAAAAAGGAAAAATATTGTATTGTTTGTGAACTGCACAGAAAAAGTTCTGGCACTACAAAAACGTTTCGGACTAAGAGCATAGTGAAATATAATTTTACATCTTCCAGAATTGGGTTCTGGGTTTACACATTGTTTGTATTTGGGTCTACCTATTTTGAATTTTTTTAAATAGAGAATTTCAATACTTCCACGCGTGTTACACGACTGGGAGGAAAAAGATGAGGAGCGTCATATTTTTTTTACTTTTCATGACGCCAACAATGCAAATGTGCCGAAGAGAAAACAATTATTTAATGTGCCTTTCCAGGCAGTACTTAAGTGGTGCTTATTCAAATCATGAATAGTTTTTTTAATATTTAGGACAAGTAGATACCAAATATTATGGACGCACATCTATGCATCGAATTTCATTCTGCAGCCAGTAAAACTAAAGACATTTCAAATTGTTTTAATTGTAATAATATTTATTTAACTGCAAATGGGCAGATCTTGCCGGATGATAGAATATATGAAAATACAATTAAATACACAAAAACACATATTACAAAGAACTGAAATTAAAAATTGTTAANTATACTACTATTAAAATATTAAATTTAAAACATTTGACGCTGAAAACAATGAAAAAATTAATAATTACTTATTGCTTATTAATAATATTAAATATAGGAACATGTGACGCTGAAAAATTAAAAAAACAATTAATAATTACTAATTGCGCATTTTATGGTGGAAGACACGAACATTCGAATTACCCCTTCAGTTCACTTCACTTCACATTTCCCTTCTTCCCTCCCTTTCTAACCCTCTTTATCACTTTACTACCCTTTCTTCCAGAACTTTCCTCTCACCCTGCGAATAGATGCAGAGCTCGAAATCTTTTCCACAACCGATGCAGGCATTAAATTCACGTATCACGATCGTTCTATTGAGAAATGTAAATTATCCAATGCCGGTTTTTCGTTTCCTAGTTCTAAATTTTAAAATATGATTTCTTCTACTTATCCGAGAATGATGTTCCAACTTCTCCGTTATATATTTCCCTGCGGGTTCATTTCTGTAAGCTTTGAATAATGTGATGAGCCTGGAAAGTTTTCTTCGATTCTCTAAAGATTCCGAAATTACGCAATCATTTAAATTTGATCTATAATTAATAGATTTGAGTGCTTTTTTCTGTTCTTTCTTTCGATGTTTTCTATTTGTCCCTTCCGATAAGGATCCCAACACGGGGTCGCGTATTGCACGACAGGTCTGACGAGAGAAACGTGAGCGGCATTTAGTGTTTCGATTTTCTAAATACACCCATTACACAATGAAGTTCTAGGTTTTCCGTGCAATATAACTGACGTGAGGGGACCACATCCCAAATCTTGTCTCAAAATGATACCTAAGTATTGGCATGATGATTTTTCTGGGATGATGTCGGATTTGACTTCATACGACATTTTGTAAAGATCATTGCACTACATTTATTAAGAAAGTAATTGAACATAAACGCTCATTCTTATTCTCCTATAAAACGCTCATATAAAACGAAAATTATTTTTACTAATAATAAGAAAAATAAACTAATGATTTGCCAACGTAAAAGTTTGACGGCTCAAACTGAATTTAAATTATTCAAATGATTATATAGAATGTCACCGTATTAAGATTAAACTAATTCCGAATACCATGTAAAGTACCATAGTAGCAAAAAACCGGTAAAAATGACAAATTTGTCTCATTGGCTCGTAACCGTGGTCTCCATTTTATAGCGAGGCACAGGCGAGGCATATTAACTGAACACTGCCTTCTCCTTGGTATTCACTTTATGCCTGAAAGACCAAGGTTTCATTGGGACGAAAAAACAACAACTATTGAATGAAACATGGCGTAGATTCTTCAGTTCGGTGAGCCGAGTACTTTTCCAGTGCTCATTTGAGTCAGAGAAAATTACTAAAACTTCCGATCAGAAGAATTGTCTTCGACGTTGATGGAATGTCAGGAACTGCCTTCTTACGATGATCCGCCATCTTCTGTTCCTCTTTCTTTGTAGAAAGCAAGTGAAGGGGAGATATGAATGAGTATCACGCGAAAGGCGTTAGAAGGCCTTGATTTCGACGCCGGTCTTCTTGCGTCGATTCCATTGCGTGGAGGAGAAAGAGTAAATAAATCTAGTCAATGTCTGATTTTGTTACAAGTCACAGATGAATGGGGTCAAGGGAAAGGCTAAACGAACAATGTCTTCGAGAACTGAGAGTAAATTAAAAGACTTGCCGAGTTACAGCGTCTCGGGCGTTTGTGGAATCCAAGGAGACCAGAAACATAAAAATATCCCAAATATTCTTGGTCGGTAGCAAAGGACTCGAATGACTCTTGACGTTGAAGAGCCCTAAAGCATTAAAGTTACTGAAGCAATAAACTAGTAGAAATAAGAATCTTAATTTCCGTCCAATGTTTCGACAAGCATGTTGTCGTTCAGCGTCGGTACGAATGTAAAAGCTATCACATCATGGTAGATTAATTCTCAAATTACCTTTGGAATAAAATAACATCTGATATAAAATATTATAATCTAAAAACATTGACTAAGAAAAAAAGTCTTTATCGTACTTAATTTGTAATAAAACTGTGCAAAGAAAATAAGCCTGACTTCATCTTCTTATTGACCAAAACATTTATTCCGTACATCAATCCGCTGTAGAGTTCAAGTAAAAAATCTCTCTTAACTAATGCAATTATAAACTAACGGAGTACCCGCGGTCTAACTCTAAAAAATTCCGGAATTTTGTACACCTACTCCTTGGTAAATAGGATAATTTAAATTATATCCGTGAATACTGCATTGAAATACGAGTAACCTCTTAGGAGGAAACCAAATTTTAACGTTTTGAAATCTTGTCTTGTGACGATATTTAAAGTATGTATGAAAAATACTCTAAATGAAGAGTAGTTGTGGAATCTTAGCCTGTAGTTCCCGCTCGCGCCCTCGGAGTGATTCCTTTGTGAGAATGGAGAAGAGAAGGGAAAAAACTCCAAAAGTAAGGAAAAAAGCAGCATTTTTTCTGCATCGTTCAATTGGTAGGTATATCTAAAAAGTTGTAAAATGCAATAACTCAGCCTGAGTCGCGCCACAGCGGGACCAATAAAGTTGCCAACTGTCTCCTGTTTCAGAGCTGATACCCCTTCTATCTCTCCCTTCAGTATTTTTATTCTTGTTTCAACATTAAATTAAAGTTGTAATAGTATTTGATGAATACTTACGAATTTAATTTCGAAGCGTTACGATTGTAAAGTCGGTTAATCTTCGATTAGGTGGAAGTTACAAGCTACAAGTATTCGATATAATTATAATGAATTTACAATGTTAATATTTTAAGGTAATTTTTCTCAGAATTTTCTATAATAGCATTTGACTTACAACATACCACTTAAAGATTCTTTGTTTACTCTTCGTTTCTGAAAGGAGTATGAGATTGAAGGAATTGCGTCAATAACGTAATTATGGTATATAAGTATTACTAGATAGTGCACAAGCTAGGTAATATTGCAATTTTAGATAACCTTATTATGAAATAACGTTAGTTGCTAGAATAGTGGTTGCCATTGAGATGAGGAGGCCTATGGAAGTTTCCGATAGTTTGCATGTGATTCTGAGAGTGACATTCGAGGAAAGTGGCAGCATTGTTCCTTCGTCCGAGGAATCCTGAATACAGCAATCAAGAGACGCGAGAGCAGAACAGAGCCGAAGGCGAGACCTTCAACCGTGTGCACTAGCCACGTGCATTAGCGGATACCGCCGAAAATATGGGCGACTTACGTATTCTTACTACTTTATGCCGAATTTTAAAACAAGATTTCATTCGAAAAGTAGTAAATTAACTTCTTAATTTATATTGACATTATTACCTAGATAATGCATTATTTGCTGCGGTATGTCTGTGTGAGTACTTTCCATGGTTATAGCCATTGTAAATGTGTACTCAAGATGTTGCTTGTTGTATGAAATAAATTAAAATTTTGAATTTCCGAACAATATTCCCATAAAAAATAAACAACTTTTGCCCCCCCCCCCCCCCAAAAAAAAGAAGAAATTCTTGACGAATATTCTCTACAAAAAGCAATATAAACTAATTTTTTAATATGAAGGAAGATATTTTTTTCTCCGGGTACACTTTTCCCACAGATTTTCGGAAAAAGACATTTGAGCTCAGACTGATTTAAATATTTTTGTATGAAAACCTTACTACGTAATTAACAATTTCTGAGCCGATGAAGCGTATATTAATACTGACGTATTACTACGTACAACATTCCTTAGTATTTACTCATCCAAACATAGGAATCTTGGAATATTACTTTCATTGTACGGCCAATTACGGAATAAGCGAAAGATTTTTCTGTATTTTCACGAATGTTTTTCGCATAAACGTGTTCAAATTGACGAACAATTTCCTCGTCATTTCGACAGCATGTTGAGACTAATTTACTTTGAAAAGGTTATTTTTCACTTGTAAAATGTCACGACAATCTGCAGTTGAATGTTAACACAGGAGTAAGTATATTCTTTGTTGAACGAAGGATTTAAAATTGACTCAAGAATGAAATAAATTATTTTAAAATGTAGTGGGTTAAATAAACCAAGAATAATACGATATTGAATTCTGCCCCTCAAGTTTGTGTATGTGGAGGTGGCATTTATAATGTGGATCATTAGAACGGAAGTCGGGTGTTTCTAGAATCCTTTCATCTAATGATGTCTTAATGACGTGGTAGATCTGGTTTCTTTACTCGCTAGAACAGTGTTTTGTTTGAAATGAAATTGTAAGAATGATAAATTAAACGTCGTTTGTTTGTTGCTCATAGTTTTAATGATATAAAGCTTTTTCGGCTGCATAGCAGCCATCGTCATATACAAGAGTAAAAATTATTGATATAATGAAATAAAGAAAAAAGCAATGAAGAATGAATCTGCCCTCTGCGCACATGCCAAAAATTTTTCCTCAATACTCAGGTACGTAATTTTGTCGGTTTGCGCACTTTGTATTTGTTTTCTTCTACTCATTCTTCATTGTTCTTTTCTTTATTTCATTTCATAATATCAGTAATTTTTACAGTTATATATTTCAGTGTATGTTACTGACGATGGTTGCTATGCAGCCGGAAAAGTTTTATAACATTAAAACTATGAGCAACAGACAAACGACGTTAAATTTACTATTCTTTGATAATGTTGCTAATGCTCCACAATTACCAAGGCGTTACCAGAGATCCGTGACGTCCCATGAAGTGTCTAAAAAAAGTGAATGCGGAATAACCAAAGTCCTTTTCTTGTTTCTCTCGAACGTGTACATCGGCCGCTAGGAGCGCTGAGCTGCTTCTCGGGTCAAGGACATCAGCGACGACAGTTGGTGGATTTGTTTCTGCGTCCTGGGGGTCAATGACGCATGCGGAGGGGACGGGGTAAAGAATTTTATGCCATTCCTTACTTCAAATAATATTTTCTAAATACAAAAACTGTGAATTGTATCCTCATCCTGGCCCGGGTTTTTCTCCGGTTTTCCTTCGGGTAGTGGCGAATTATCCTTTGTCATTTAAAACTTTCGTCATTATTAATCTCAAATTTTGACTGCTTGTTATATCTACGATTCAGTTTGGAATAATAATAAATTGATAACAGTACGTATTGATTAATTTTTCATCATTATTAAATCCACTTGGACCCTTGATTGGAATTGATGGGATGGTTCCTTTTTCTTTTTATCAGGAGAGTAACTTCGTTTATTATCCTCCACGTGGTCATACGCAGTTTACAACTGCTTTTTAGACAATTAAGTTTATTATTTATTACTATTATGGAACTAATAGCCCTTGAATAAATAACAACCATTAAATGTTATAGTAATAATAATAATAATAAAATTGTCAAACAAGCAGTTAAAAACTGCACAAGACCACGTGAAGGACATTAAACTAATTTTCTCTCCGGACGCAAGCAAGGGACCATCCCATCAAATCCGATCAAGGGCCCTAAGGCAGAGGCGGATTCAAAATTTTTATTGCATAAGTTCCTAGATAAGATAAAAAGTTAGCTGCGAGTTATATAACTAATAGAATGTCAAAATGTTTGTAATTTAACGCAAAAAATTTACATGTACAAATTATTATCGAACTATAGATTATTCTGAGTATAGTGTTTAAAAATCATAAGTGTTGAAAAAACACTAAATTCACGATTTATTGTTACAATAAACACTTTGCCCCTAGACAAAGCCAAGAGAACCTGTTTCTCGTTTCACGGTTCATTGTCCTTCCCCATTATAAATAGCTTCTGACTGGAACACACATGTTAATAAGTCAACGAGATATTTGCATGGGTCAACTGCTACTTTAAGAACTATCAGAGTTTTATGATAACACTCGCGCGATATCTCCGATTTGATTAAAACGATTTGAAATTACTTCGATGACTACGTGACATCGCATAGAGAATATCATCAAAAAATAACATTTCTCCCAATACACTGATAGATCAGTGTTTATTTTAGAATCACTTCTCGTGACATCATAAACAAATGTTGTTTCTTGGATGTAATATCTCGCAGTTTGTTCGGGATCGCTTCTGTATTGACAAATCATATCTCGTTAAGTGCGGGGACTGGAAATAAACCGATTTTTGTTATGGAAAAACCAGTCTTACTGTAAAAAAGATGAATCCAATGTCTCTCCAAGCGCTTAGATATTTGCCATAAATAAATGTAGCGCTGAAAAATTCACACAAAACTCACTGAAAATAGTAAACAAAACCCCATAAAGATGAATAGGACTAACTTAAATTTGTTTAAATTCGAAAATTGTTATTTACCAAGTTATAAATTTCCATTACAACTTATTCTGGATTTTGAGAAATACATATTTTGTCCTTCAATGTATATTACTATTCTAATTGTTAATGTTTCTTGTTTTTGATCTTTCTTTAATATTACAAATGAAACTGTCTAGTACGTTTGAAGCAAAAACATTTTTCTGTAACCACGTTTTGTTATGTGGAAGGGACAGCAGGAGTCCGGGTTAGATTCCCGGCTCGTCACCATTTTCACTGGAAGTTATCACGTGTCGGTGCACGGAAGAAAATTCTTGATAACCAAAACCTTAAGCGAGTTAAGTACGTGTGAAACCGGTACATAAGTAACATGCGCACATAGCATAGCGTGACGACTGCTTCACTTATCTCCTGCATGGGTCTTCCGGGGTTTACGTCTGGGCATAAATAGTGGATAGTTGTGGAAGGCAAATGGGTGGTGTAATGGTTTGCACCTCTTGTGATCAACCAGAGGTCCCGGGTTCGACTCGTCGCCATTTTCACCTGACTGAAAGTATTCTCGTTCCTGTAACAATAACGTTGTAGTAACGTTGTAGTAGGATTCTTGAACTTTGCAAACCCTTTGAAGGGCGCACGTTTGTCTCGTCTCGTGAGGGGTTTAACATTCCGGAGAATTCCTCGCAAATATTCGCGTGTGTTTCCCAAAACACAACTACGTTTGCTTGTAAGAAAATGTCAGAAGGCAAACATGTCTTAGTGTCACGCGTGCTTGTTAATGAAGGAAACAATATTCTAAACATGTTTGTCAATGACTAAAGGAGAGAAAAAATATTTGCTAACATTACTTTCCGTTCTTTTCTCGTTATTTTCACGCATCCGACGAGTGATGGAGGGATTTTACTGTTACGGTTTTCTCTGCGCTTATTGACCTTCCCAATTAGTTCCTGGTTGTCTAAAAAACTGTCACGACATTCTGTGGCTAGAATTAATTAATGATTCGAATTGCCTCCCCCATAATTTTTAATAAGTATCACTTATATCTTATAGTTGGTCTTATGAAAATAAAGATAATTATTTCTTCGTGTGAATTTATTAATCCACGTCTTCGTGCACTTTCAATTCCTATTTTATAAATGTCACAATGAATTTTCTGTTATATACCTTTGAAATGGGAAAGATATTTTGTGTCATATTATCCAATAGAAATGTGGAGATGTAAATAAAATTTGGAAGTGTACATTCCCGTGATCCATAATGTGTCTTCGTGTAAGTATATATTAATAAAATAATCGATAGTACGAGATAAGCATTACACTCCAATTTGCGCTTCTTAAGTGTTTGAAAGACAAGAAAATATTCAGTGCACACAAACTAACAAAATACGTTTTTTTAATTGTCCTAATGCGAGTGCTGAAATGTATGTAGAGGTATCGTAAAGATATTTAAATCATTGAATGAATTCGACGGCATGTGGTTTTAATTAGTTGAGATAACTGTAAAATGCTCAAAAGTATTACAATACGGCACCATCGTCCTTTAAGAGTACCACGAACTCTCCTTTTTCGAAACCTGTGTCACCCAAAAATCCACTTACTCGAGATAATCAGGAAGTCACCTTGAACTGGAAGTGTTCTTATTCCGCGACTCTTCAACATAATGCATTAAGAATTCGGGCTGTAGGCACTTCCGTCTTTGGCGAAGACAGCCCCAATCTAAATGATTCACGGAATGGCATCTCGAATCGCCAGCGCACCGCCCATTGGCCGTAATGCGCCGTTCCATCCAGCGTCCACTGGAGTGGACTTTTTCAGCCACCGGAGGAGGAGGAGGAGGTGGTGGTTCAAGAGAGGAAGAAATGCATTTAGTCAGTAGGTCGCGGTCACGTTCACGGCTCTTTATGCGGGAAGGAAAACCATTACCCTCCTCGGTCTTAAGGTGTGACTAGCGTAGCAGGTAGAATGAAATCTCTAAAATACCTGAAGTCGGAATAAATGAAGGGAGTAACGTGTACTTATTGTGGGTCAACGTTAGAAAAACATACTTCACCGGCCATTTAAATGAAATAATTCCAATTATAATTGACGGTGAAATACATTGCGTCTTATGGAGAAAACAATTGTCAAAAACGACCTACTTTGAAATCACGCAAGTGGTGAAAGAATTTGAAGCAAATTATCAGTAGTATTTGTACACCACTTTTACGTATAAGTCACTTGAGACATCTGAGAAAGATATTTCACTTTTTCCTTTGAGGTGAGATGAGGCACAAATCACGAAATGCTTTGTGCTCGGCCGACGCCATCTTCTTTTACACTTCAAACGAGTGAAGCGAGTTCCTGAATATTGCTTGTACTATATTATTAACCGATAGATAGAAATTAAATCATGTTTTTCTCTCTTTATAATTTATGTTGCGTTTTATAACAATTAGACTAAAAATAAAGAAAACAAGATTTGCCTAACTTGGATGAAGGGCTGCTCCCGTCTTAAGGTGGAACCAGCACTCCACGCTACTCAAATCACTAAGATGTATAATTGCTTTCTTTATTTTTATTTGCTTGTTAGGTGTCGAACATATCGCACAGTATACGTTAAGTATTTGCATATTTTAGAGTTTTCGATGATCCATTACTTTTACATTTAAACCATTCGCACATTTCACGAACTGTCGGCAAGTGACGTAGATGAAAGTTTTAATTTTTTACGCAAATGCTCAGCTTAAAAAATCTCCTGAACTCTTTTGAAGGCTGTCAACACAAACAGGATGAAATGGCGCGAGCACAGAGAACTATCCTTCTTTTTCGTGGCGAGTTTTGTTTCAAGTCGCTCATAAAACATTGTGACATGTAATTCATAAGGAAAAAGATGTGATTATTTTACGGCTGACTTTACAGCCCCCAGTTTACTTCGCAACCTCGAGGTGCCCTTGCGCGGCGGCTTTGCCTCATTACAAGCTTTTAATTAACTAACCACGTTGTCCTTCCGGTTTAAAATTAGCAATAGATTTTTCACTTTTTCAATGTCTGATGGAGCTGAAATTGAACAGATACGTGTAGTGTGTGTGGCAACGGATGATTTCTGTACCATTGAGCTCACCTGACCTTCGAGGTAGGAGGTGGACACCGGAATTTCCTAAGAGTTCTATTACCGAAAATATTAAAGTAAATTTAATTTTTGTAAGCCATCTTTTATTTTAAAAAATACTGTACCACTAAGTAGAAAATAATGTTTAGTGAAATTTGAAATAAAAAAGGATCATTCATCACACATCATAGGTGCAAATACTTAGAAAAATTTAATTATCATAGATTTTTTAAAACATAAAATAGAAATTTTAAAACTTTGGAGGCGTTAAGCATCATAAGTACTGATGCTACTTAAAAATTTCTGAAGAAAATCTTCAAGCTTTTAAAATGCACATTTTGTATTTTCTAAATACTTGCACCTATGACGAGAGACGTAGAAAGGGCCTTTCTCGTAACTATACTATTTTTATTTTAAATCTTACTGAACATTATTTTCTCCTTTTTGGTACAGTAATTTTTAATTAAAGGATTGTTTTAAAAGTTTTATTTTTTTACGTTCCATCGCTCCCGGCGCACGGAAGACATTTCGAGACTCCAGCCGTCAGCTGTCTCGCAACTGTGGAATATGTCTGACATCTCGCGAACTACTCCCACTGCTGTGCGAGGGCGGGGTGGCGCGATTGCGAATGCCCCGGGGGCTTAGCGGGTGTTGCTGCTCGCAAAGGAGTTGAAAAACCAGTACAGGAAGCGCGGTCACGATTCCCAGAAGGGTTTACAGATAACTTCGAGAATAAATCTGAGAGTGCTTAAGGCAACACGGCGGGAGAGAAACGCTTTCGGAAAGAATTGTTTTAAATCTAACCCACACATTATTACCTACGCATTGATTAATTAATAATATCACCGTGATCATTTTTTAATTATCCACCGATCAGGAAACACATGATCGTGCCATGTAGCTTCACTAAGAAAATGAAGAGTGAATCTTGACTGAAATTCTTGAGCAAAATTGGGAAGAAACTGAATCTTTGTAAAAAAACAACAACTCATAGTTGTAAGAAAATCGCCAACCATATTGACAAAAATTTATTTCATAAATACTTTTGTCGTAGAGAAGCTTGTTATTAGAATCTTGTTGTCACGGTGTAATAAAGTACTTTGCTTAAAAAGTGTTCTGTGTGAACCAGTCGCTTGAGGGGTAAAACAGAGTTCGTCGCTTACTAATTCATTCAAGTCTCCGCTTATTAATCAAATGTCAAAACATAAAATTACGATCCCATCTCCGTGCAGGAAATTATGTCAATAAAAGATATTTACAAAAAGCGACCTTTTGGTAAGGATTATGGCGTATTCCGCATCTCATAGTCCCTAAACTCAAAATTCACGTTGTGTGTTCTGCTTTTTATTTTATAACATTGAATGTTATTTTTCTAATTTTGTTCTCTACTAGTTTCGCCCTCCATATTATTTCGAACAACTGAACGTTAACTTCATGGCTGACTAATACACGCAGTTGTAAATTTGAGGAAAACAAAATTATTAATAACGAATCAAACGACCCTCTTTCTGGATCATCTTCAGGCAAATTGAAAACTTACGGGCAATGGGCTCACACAGAGTTCCGGTGAGCCCATTTTTCTAAAGTCTAAATCACACACAAACTCAGTTGACGTAAACCCATTGCCCTCAAGTCGTCAGTTTGCCTGAAGATGATCCACAAAAAGGATCCATACGTCGTGTATGCTATTTTATTCATTTGTGTTTTAGAGTAAATATGTGTTTGTTCATAAATAAATGGGGGTCGTTTGATTGGGTATTAATTATATATGCAGACGGAAAATATGAATAAAACAAAATTATGTACACGTATACATAAGAAATAACAAGAATGTTGTTAATTTGCGAAATCTATATTTGATTCTTTTGAATTTTTCACCCAAGTGAGGTGACTAATTACGATTGCCTTAAATCTAGACGTGACATTTTCACAATTCTTAAATAAAAATGTCAAACTTTTAATTCATAGTACTAAATTGCATATTAATCTTCATAAACAAAGAATGTACAAAACTGAGAGTAGATTTTGTATCTTTTTTTAATGTTATGCTTTCATTATATATATATATATATCTGTCTCTTATACACATCTTGCCTCATTACAAGCTTTTAATTAACNTATTACCCTCGTGACATAGAAATAAAAAAAAATCAATGAAGGTTGTGAACAGTTCACTTGGTCATGTAAAATTTAATGGTTATAGTGAAAATGTTCGGAATGCGATTGCATCAAGGACCCAAGGAGATGCACTTCTAGAAATCTCTTTTTTATGGTTGAAACTTGTCCTTTCGGAGAACTGTAACTCTCCCAATGAAGTTTCCAATACTTCACGACTTGCTTTTGCAGAAGACCTGGCACAACACTTCTGTGAGGGAGTGGTTATACGCCATCGTACATCTGTATTTACACATCATTTTTATGAACCTTCTTAGAAAATACTGTTGCAGTTCCGAATACGCTTACATAACTTTCTTACGTGGAATATCTCGAAATTACACGGAAAGTCCATTATTGTGAGGGATAATATGAAGGTTATTGAAATCAGAAATAAATAAGGCTTACACTTATTCTTAGTAGTCAGTTAGTGCGAATAGAAAAGAGGAAGTACCGATTTTATCACCATTACTATTTGTCCATGTCTGCCGACCCAAAGGGGTTTTTGGAAGAAAGAAGTCTGATGGGATGTTTTTTTTATATTAAGGCGATGTGTGCCAGTTTTTCTTCGACTTTCACGTGTTCAACACACGCTAAACCAATGACTCAAGACATCACTCGATACCTGGGCCTTGAAACTTAGAAAGCGTCTACATATTCAAAAGATTGGTTAATTTAAAAACATTCTTAATATTATAAACCCATTGACTTATTACGCAGTTAACACAGTCGATGATACATTTTCTATCGGTTCATAGTGTTTGGAATTGTGTCAAGATAATACAGTGTGGTTATAAATAAAGTTACCCCGTTTAGACCTACGTAGTGTCCTAAGTTCTGGTGGTCGTATTTCGCTGATACTTGGTAAATACGTTACATGAACCGTGGGGAAAATAATAATAATAAGTTCAAATTTCGACCCTCAGATGGGAAGAGGGCACATAAACAGACAAAAAAAAAGACAAATTGGAAACACACAAAACTTTATTACTCACACATTGGTTCAATAGGCATTTCATTCCTGAAAGATCATGTCTATGGAGGAAGCAAACGGACTATTCCCGAATTGAAAGCGCCATTGCATTGAAAATTAGTTTATGGTCCTCCACGTGGTCATACGCAGTTCGTACTGTTTTTGACAATAAATTTATTATTATTAAATTATTATTATTATTATTATTATTATTATTATTATTATTATTATCATAACACAGTCATGTTTCTGCTATTGATCGAGAAACACTTCGTGCGATTGTTGAACGCGGTGCTATATCACTTTTTGAACACGTCATTGACGCAAATGGAATGCCTCTTGTCTTTTATATGCCCCCTTCTCAACTGGTGGTCGAAATGTGAACAATTTTGTATTGCAAATTTCTTTTTCTCGCGGTCCACGTGACGTGTGTACCAAATTTCGATGAAACACTCCCACAAGAACGGGATCTACGTAGATCTAAACAGTAACTTTAATTATGAGCACCAGGTACATAGTCCTGGTGCTAATCACAGTTTATGGTTTCAACTCGTTGAACAGATAAGAGATTCTATTTAGAATCCACAGTTCCATAAATTTATTGTCAAAAAACAGTACACACTGCTTATGACCACGCCGAGGAATATTAACTAATTTACTCTCCGGAAGCAAGCAAGGGACCATCCCATCAATTTCGATCAAGGACCCTAAGGCAGAGGCGGATTCAAAAATTTCAGCAAAAACTCCTAGATAAGATAAAAAGTTAGCTGCGAGTTATAATACATATATAATGTCAATATGTTTGTAATTTAACGCAAATATCTTTGTAAATTTACATGTATAAGTTATTATCGAACTATAGATTATTCTGAGTATAGTGTTTAAAAAATCATGAGTTGAAAAAAAACCCACTAAATTCACGATTTATTGTTACAATAAACACGCCCCTGGACAAAGCCTAGAGAACTTGTATAAGAACTCCGCCTCTACCCGAAGGAAACCCGAGCAAAACCTGGGTCAGGATGGGCCCGATGTTTCTTGTGGGTCACTCGTAATGGGAAAAGGGTGTTATGAAAGTTTCACTCGTGAAAAATTTAATTCATTTTCTTAATAATTAATGTTTCACAGATATGAAGAAGAGTCTCATTTGAATTAAATTATTTATTAAAAACAGCTATGTTCATAATTGATTTTAGCAATAAAAATATCATGTTCGGTATTTTTACTTACAAACTGATTCACCATTCACAAAGAAACACGGGAAATTTCG
>NNCF01126096.1:195666-212950 GCA_002313205.1 Laupala kohalensis | reverse complement strand
AATAATAATTTATTAATCTGCAAATGAGCAATGCTCGGTGGCAGGTGGAAAACATAATGGACATAATAAGAATATACACAATACGATAATGTTCTTTAGGAAGAAGAAAGAACTTGTAGAAGATATACTGAAGTTCTAAAAACTGAATTCGCATAAACAATATTAACCGTGCAATGAATGAATAGCTTCCAAACAGTAACTGTATCCTATAGAAGTTATAATTGTTGGATGTCATTTTAACTGTAAACAAGAAATCAGGGAAAAAATAACAATACTAGATTGCTGCTGGTGCATATTTTCTAGTTCGCTAATGAAAAGATTGCAAACGTGAATATAATAAAATAATTTTACTTGAAATATTTAATGTTGAAGAAGCTAAGAAACAGTACTTTACCATAAAAAATATTTTGGATTGTTTGAAAAACTAACACAGAGAAATGAACCTACGTACTCGTTGAATCGAGAAGTCTGATGGGGAAGATAATTGAAAATTTGTGAAATATTTTATATTAATTAAATGAATGCAACCAACTTTTTGAACAATGTAGTCAACTTCTGAGAATTTAACTAGAAATATCTGATCAGGTGAAACATATTCTAGTAAGATGCAATACTTCATAGTACAGCGACGTATATACTTAAAAAAAACCCTTGAAAATACTGAACTTTTAAATTTGCGCTTAATTTTCAAAGATGATTTTCATTAGGGTTTCAGGATAATAAAAGGAATTATAACATTGAGAAATAGGTTTCCTTTTTTAGGGTATGGTATTTACTATAAAACATATAAAATGGATAGATCCGTTCTCTCTCATAGCCTTCAGCATAAATCTCGTTGCTTCCTCTATAGTGATAAATTCTTTTACCGCGACGTCCTATTAGTAAATCGCAGGAGTAAAGAATGAGTTATTCTGTTTCCCGCGCGTATCATTTGTACAACAAAGGCACTAATTCATTTGCTTCTAATTTCTAGAATTATCAAATTAGAATCGTAATGCTTTGTATACGTAAACGACTTGTAATTCTAGCCGTGTTAATTGAATGGAGTAATTGCGAGTTGTAATTTTCTTGAATTCCTTGTTTCGTGCTGTAAACGCTCGCTTATTGCGTTTTAAATATTTCGCTTTCGTTCTAAGTTGTGTGAAGGGCAGACGTGAAGTCAAAACGCCTTTTCTCTCTCCCTCCCTCCCTCCCTCGTTCGTCTCTCACGTATATCTGTTAATTTAAATTAAGGCAATTTTTAATTACAAGTTTTCCTCCAAAGGCCTCATAGCACATCAGTTAACTCGAAACTATTATTTTCGTTCTGGTTTAAGTACCCAGCGTTGCCCTCGCGGAAATCCGTTTTATGTAATCATTTTTATTTGCGTTGAAATGAATTATCTCGACGAACACGCAATTCAAACATTTCGCAGTATTTAGTATATTTGAATCAATATAATGAGATTTCATGAAGTAAGTCATTCGTGAAATCGAAGTATTGTCCATAAATGAAAGAAACACAATTATGTTTGTAGGAAACAACTTCCGTACATGTTTCTAAGTGTTTTCTTAAGTCAAGTCTATCGATGATCTCAAGAATCTAACAAACATTCTACGAGGCTCTATGTCATTTGAATGAAACATTTACGCAACAAAGTAATGTTTGAAGATACAAAGAAGTTTGCACGAATTTGAAAGAGGAAAATATTTGCTCACATTTCAGTATTTAATATACCTAATATTTTCTTTCAACAACTTACACCTTCCACGGGTTTTGTTTGCGTCGTGCAATTGCGAGTTGTGAACCATAAGAGTAAACGTGAGAGAACATTCTTACAACTAGATGTCAGATATTACGACTGTGTTACAACGTAAGAGTTTCCGAGTTGAGGTAACCTTCCAAAATCGGCGTCAGTATCTTGCCGTACCATCGGATGTGCCCTTGGGAGTTCCTTGTCCTTCGAGGGGCGTAGTCGTGGTTCATAAGACGAGTCATTGCATGTTGGCGGGCACTGCCTGCCTTCCCGTTTGGCCTCGACCCTGCTGCGGCCGCAGCGTCCGTCAACTAGCGACCTACGTCTTCAGCTCACATGTCAAACCCGATTCTCTTCAACACTTCAGGGTTTTTTAAAAATTTCATTCAGTTTTACACTTGCGACCATATGATGGACGAATACTATATATTTTGAGGTACTTTTTAATAGCTCAAAATATAGGAGTGTTCGTCCATCATAAATTCGTAAGTCTAAAATTATTTATTTTGATAGTATAATGGACATAAATAGTAATAAAATTTAATTAATTCTACATGTGAAGATGGTTCAGCGCATGAGACCTACTCTTCCGCCATTTAACCTATACTAATAAAAGTAATTTCTACGGAATATCTGTGGCGTGGATAAAGTAATAGATGAAATTATTTAAAATTTCAAGAGACTCTTATTGACGGTTATTGCAACTCAAATACAAAGTATGGTTAATATTGATGAATTACAAGAGTAGAAAAACAATTTAAATTGGCAGCTAATCAGTAGATGCGAATCTTCACTGACATAATAAAGTCGACTATGAAGCTTCCCAATGTGTCCGCTAGAGTTCGATTGTGAGGTTATGTGAGGCGGAAGGACATTGAATCCACTGAACGAATAATCTACGAGACCGAATCATCGTAGAAGCAAAAATATATGAAGGCTGTGAAGAACATTGTTGTCGAGCACAGGAAGTAAAAGTTAAATAAGAAGCAAAGAATTGGGAGGTCCTAAATATACGCTTCGTTTATTGAGCATTCTGCATACAGTGTTCTTCCTTCTATTTGGATTTTGAAATAATTCGTGAATACGTTCCTATTAGCACACAATTGAAAACTGTTGTGTGTGTTTGAATATTTTCTGTGTATATTCGTTCGTAATTTTTGAAATTAAGATAAGTGAAAATTTAATATTACGAAAATAGAGAAATGTAAAATCTTACATGTTTGTTTAACTATGAAAATAAAAAACCCTTATATTTTATTTCTTAATAGTCTAAAAATTTTGAATTTACAATCACGATTGTTTTCAGTTTTTTTGCAAATCCTGGGAACGCCGGATAGTTCTGCTAGTAATATATAATGAATACAAATATATAATGAAACAAAAAGATTGGTAATAAGTGTTATGCTGATCTTACTAAGCGATATAACATAGTCTTGTCCCATTTATTTAAGTTCGATTTTTCCCCGTCCTCTTCTTCCGATCTGGTCGGTTTAGTGTCAGGTCTTCGTCAATATTTCTCTCCGTCTGGTTTTCGTTCATCAAATGGCAGGTGATCTCTGTCGTCTTCGCGGCGTCGTAGGTATTGTCTGGTCCGTTTTGAAAATTTAAAAAAAAAAAATTAAAAACCTTCTAAAAGCAGATCACTGCTGATCCCGGTTTTCCAAATAAAAAGATTTAAAAACTGAAATAAAAAAAAGGTCTGTTTTGACCATATGATCTAGAGGTCATCTGAGAACGTGTCCGTAGCACCGGAGACGTAAATAATATTACACACGAAGGTACAATATAAGAACCATAATTAAATTACAACATGTAAATATATAATGTTTCCTCCCTCATATACTTTAAGTGCTTAGTTTTCGGTCAATGGATATGTATTATGTCTTCTTTCAATTCCGACGTAGAGGCGTCAGTGCCACATCACAAGAAAAATATGTGTATGAACGGTTTACAGGTTTATCTGTTAACTAATGAAATCGATACTTCGCATCGAAGGTTATTTGGTTTTGAAATTATGGATATAAATATTTGTGATGCAGTGGTTAAGAAAGGAATGAAATCGTTTGAAAAGTGAAATTACTTCCATGATCAATATTTCATGCGTTCTAGTTCATAAACATTTTTCTTTTCATGAGTTATCTCTATAATCTCTTTAATTAAATAAGTTTGGTTTCTGTAATAAAGCAGCGTCATAAATTCCTGACTCCTTAAACTCATAAAAAGTTCTTTCTAAATTGTTTGAAAATGGACGGCGATGTTATCTCACATACTTCCATGAAATAGGAGTACCGACTCCCACGCCATATAATACTCACCCTGGGTTTTTCGCACTCCTTCGTTCCGTGAGTGACGCTTGAATTTGTCTGAATAGTGGTAATATCCCACGAGTTGCCTTCGTATCCATCCGCCATTTTATTATTTGCAAGAGTATTTGGCTATTTTCGAAATTATTATAAGGTGTTGGGGGTTTCATTAAGTAGGTACAATTACGCGATTCATGCTTAAAATATATTGTTAATAGTCCTTAAGGATCTTATCAGAATAGGAAAGTTGTGAGAAAACAAGTTTAGAGAGAATTTTCTAGTTTCCAGGAAGCGGTGTTACGTGTGCTGTGAAAATGTGAGTGCTTCTGATGTCTTATCTTGCAAATGCTTTTTCAATTCCCTGAATTCCGAAGGTCACATTTGATTTCCTTGAAGACGAAATGTTTTTCATTAGTGGAGGCCATGATAGGACGGTGGAAATAATCGAGCCGACATCTTTTCTTTCGAATAGTTAATTTTTCAATGTTTGGGAAAATATTACAAATTCACTACTGGCATCCATTTCAAAAGAATAATAAATATAAGGTGTTAACAAATTCTTAGATATAAGGACGCCAATCCGATGTCGAATGTCTGTTTCGACTGATTCCACACGGATACAACCGGGGAGGGGGGTAGGTGAACCAGCATATCCGAATCAACTCTGAGACGCCTGATAAGTAATTTCAGGGGTTAATCGTGCAATCCATAACATTCAGTCCAATGCGATACGGTAGTGAGTGCGTGTTAGGCGCTAGTGAAATGTTATCTATTCCCTTCATATTTCAAGATGTCGTAATAGACAAAACGTTTTTGAGCATTGGCGTGCTTACACAGTAAATTAGTGTCATCAGCAAAAAGAACCATTTTGCAATCTGATGTGGATGATGACATGTCGTTCACATACAATAATAAAAATATAGGGTCGGGAATTGATCTTTGGGGTACTCCGCAAGTAAGTGGCTTTGTTTCTGAAAGACAACGCTGAAGTATTTTATTTTTAGTATAGGATATACATAATACATGATAACAGTAATACATGAATTACGCTACATTAAAAACCGTGGAGCATAGATTATTCCGCTTAAATTGAAACAATGTATTTGATAAATGTTTTTTAGTTTTGCGACAACTTTCTCAATTGTCCGGAAAAGCAACAACTGATTTTTTATATTAAATTTGTGGCAAATGTGATTATTTTTATATCGATTCCATCAGGAGTAACATGAGATTTTTTAAAGAAAACGTTCCACGAGACAATTTATTAATGTTCATACAGCTTCAAGACGGTTTTCTTGGAATATTAAGGCCGAAATTTCGAAATTTCGTTCGAAGAGTCGATAAATCCATTCTAACACGTAAACGCGTAACGGGAAAGTGTGTGTGTGTGTCTGTCTGTCCGACCGAGAGAACATTTGCTAAGGAGATAGTTTAGATGTCCAAGATAAACTTAGGCTAACTTTTATTTTTTAAATGTGTAAGAAGAAAGATGCAAATGGTTTAGACAATTTCCATAAAATCGGGCAAAAGGAGAGGAACATTCCCTTTCTCTGCCTAAGCGCTCAGAAACAACTATGTTTGGCGGTATTGTTTAATACGATAAAAAACGTCTTTAAATCGTAAAATTTAGACTAATTTAGATTT
Source organism: Laupala kohalensis (assembly GCA_002313205.1). Lineage (NCBI taxonomy): Eukaryota > Metazoa > Arthropoda > Insecta > Orthoptera > Trigonidiidae > Laupala > Laupala kohalensis. Next base: position 207,267 of record NNCF01126096.1, on the reverse strand, counting down.
TACAATAATTTTAATTAAATGATGCAGCCGCGTCAAGCGACCGGCGCAGCTCCCGCGAGATGGTGTCGGCTACATCGTCGAGTTTTGTGTTAAATTTGTATTATTATAAACTTGAAAAATGAAGATGGTGTACGTGTTTTTAAAAAACAATAGTGAAATAATTTTGACCATACAACATAAATGGATTTTATTTTTTCCTGAATGTTGGGAGAATAGTCTAGGAAACATCCCGGGCGACACCTTATAATAGTATAATAATAATAAATCTATTGTCAAAAAACAGTACAAACTGCGTATGACCCCGTGGAGGACAATAAACTAATTTACTCTCCGGAAGCAAGCAAGGGACGTAATCCATCAATTCCGATCAAGAGAGGTCTAAGCCAGTGGCGGATTCAAAAATTTCAGCAAAACTTCCTAGATAAGATAAAAAGTTAGCTGCGAGTTATAATACATATATAATGTCAATATGATTGTAATTTAACGCAAATATGTTTGTAAATTTACATGTACAAGTTATTATCAATTATTCTGAGTATAGTGTTTAAAAATCATAAGAGTTGAAAACCCCCCCACTAAATTCACGATTTATTGTTACAATAAACACGCCCCTAGACAAAAACCTTGAGACTCTGTATAAGAAATCCGCCTCTACTCGAAGGAAAAACGGAGAAACACCCGGGCCACGATGGATACTATATTATAGTATCAGTTGTTAATAGTATATTATTTCTTTAAAAAACAATTCAGGAGATTGAAATAAAAGAGTCGCCGTATGTCACGTGTTCTGTTGTGTGGATGGGAAGAGTACGTCCTTCAACTCTCGTGTGTCGAGACGACAGCTCTGCGAGGGGAATTTCCGACAAATAACCTCCCGCAACCGGTCCCACATTGTGCAAAAGGCGTTTGTCCCTGGTTCGAAGAAGAAGAAATTCATGAGAAGGATGACTGAATTGTCCCATGACACAGTTTCTACATCCTTCGTTTTTGATCGTGCGACGATCGTATAAGAATTTATTACCTCTACGGTCAGTTTGTGTTGTCTTGTAGGTTACGTATTTTTCACCCGTTGCAACAAGAACTTCATCTTTGTAACTCATGACGGCTGTAAAATTTCTTTACCGAGGCAACGGAATTGGTTCAAGCTGTAAAGGTCTTCAGTCCATTGAACTACTTTTTATACAGAGAAGTTTTCAATGTTATTGTATAGACAAAAATAATCTCACAGTAATTATTTTTATGTGTAGAGTACTAAATCCGCCACTGCCCATAGGCCCTTCATCGGAATTGATGGGATGGTCCCTTGCTAGTTTTTTGAGAGTAACTTAGTTTATTATCCCCCACTTGGTCATACGCAGTTTGCAACTGCTTTTTTTCTTCGACAATAAAGTTTCTATTTATTTATCCATACATTTTGTATCCATGTTTTTATTTTTAAGAAATACTGTAATGAAAAGCGTTATATAGACTACGCTCAGAAATGTTTTGCTGTGAATTATTTTATGGAATCGTGAGCTGCATAAGACCAATTTTTATTATTCATTGAAATAATTCATAGCAATATTGTTAGTTAAAACGATGACGTTATGTGATCAGAGTTCAAGGGAAACTAGTAATAAGTGGTCTATAAATGAAATAACAGTTCATCTGAATGTAGATAAACGACGAATTTCAACAAGTCCTTAAACTTGTTTACATTCTCATATTCAATTCTAAATGGCAAGTCAGATTTATTCTAATACCCACATACTTCTTTCTTATACAAGGATGACGTATTACTAAAACCGGCTTTACACGGTCCATTTTACGTACTGTTTACCCATATACACCCCAAACTGGATACAGATTGTATAGAAATTTCCAAGCATACTCTATTTTTCAGTACGACTCGTTCAAATTGACTAGAGCGTTCCTAGCGGCGTCTCTGCTCACTAGTTGCGGAGTCGATTAAAACACCGCGCAAAGTTGTTGTTTTGTTCTGTTGCGGTCATTTCTGGTTTGTTGAAATTCGTAAATGAAACATAGTGATCAAAACATTGAATTAAATATTCCATTCGTTTGTCAATGAAATCTGTTTACTTGCTCAGAGAATTGGTAGCTCAGTTGAGGTTACTTGTTTATTGTGCTCCCCGTGGTGTTGAGAGACAATTCGTGCTAACACCGTCCATTTCTCGTCCAATATTGTGTAAAACTCTTGATTTCGGAACGTTCATTTTCTCTACGTGTACATGACGTCAAGCGTGACATCATCCAGTTCACATCCATTTCTTCTTGTACAGCAATTGGACGGAAATTGTCCTTAGAATGGACCGTGTAATTTTTTTCCTTGGGACTTTAGGGCTCGTCAACGCCAAGGCCATTGGAATCCTTTGGACCGTGTAAAGCGGGCTTGACAGTCGTTCTGGTAAGAGGCGAAGCGCGGTTTCGTGCCCCCAACTCTGTCGGACTGCGTCAGGTTTCCAGCTGGGTTTTCCCTCGCCTATATCGGACTTTCCCTGGAACTCAACCTCTCTGCTTCCCAAGTGCCTTGACCCGAATCATATCGTTAGAAGCAAACTTGAGGATACGAACATAACCACATTACACACAAAGCATGGAACAAATGAGAACCTGACCTATTAAATCTAAACTAAAGCTTTTTAATAAAACTAGGTTCCTTTAAGTCTAGTAATTGGAGGAGGGTAGTAAAATATAACGTAAATTATAAAATGTGTATTTATATATGTGACATTTGTTTAACGTGATAAAACCATAACCAAAACTTTTCATTAAATTTTTAATGATATAAAATTTTAGTCATAGTTTTTTTTATCCACTGATTTAAAGCGACACCCTTCTCTTTTTTTTTTGGTTCTTTCTGAAGTCAAATTATACGACGTATGTTAAATCGACCGATCGAGTATTTTAAAACTTTATAGTGTAACGGACATGTGAAACCCGTCCATCTGTCGCGTGTCGACCGCAGTTTGAATACGTTCGCCAGCGGTTTGTGTCTGACGGGAGGAGGCGGCGCGGTATCAGATTTCGAGTTGTTTATCGCTGCTAGTTGTTTATGTAGAGCCTTCCTTCGCTCCTGCACCGTTTTCGCTTGTTTAAAGACGAGTTTGCAAAACACATGTACATTCTTACAATAATAATTATATCTACTTTTTTAAAAATATTTTTGCGGTTTTATGGACTGTTATTAACACATGTTCTCAGTATACTGTTTTCATGAAGTGTTGATAAAAGTAGTGTTACAAAATATTATCTATTTATTGTAAACAATTGTGCGATGTTATTGAAACTATAATCACGATTTTTCCGACCGCAGCTGCCATGGAAACAATTGGAGGTAGTGATAGCCGAAGAGAAGCTTTGTGGTTTTTAAATTATGACTGAACTTTTATCTTGCGATGGACTTGATTCCTTGTTTTTGTATAAAGACATTTCAAGGGGAAATTGCATCTGCTGTTTCGTATGGAGGCATTGGTCCATTAATAACAAAGCCAAGTATGAAATATTAGTGTTCAAATATACCTGATTAAAAAAAAAAATTAAACAAGTTAATTTTAAAACTTCGAAACAAGTTGATGGATAAAATTTCGCATCCCTTTTTTCTGAGGAATTGTGGACCACAGGACATGCAACAAGTTGGTTTGTTATAAAGCGGCCGTCACTCTATCTCAGTTGTCTTCAACCCTCCTAAGTTCAGTTTTTTAAATTATTGCAAGGTCTGAAGATTATTTCAGTAAGTTTCATGCATCAACGTAGAAATTGGGACATCTCTTTACTACGACACTAGCACGTTTTCTGAATGAACTCATTGATTATATCTTAATTTCTTACGGAACAAATTAATACTTCAGCTTCTGCATACCGAGTATAACGAAGTAGCAAATAACGAGTGAAAAACATGTGCTTTACGTTGTCATAAAAATGACTAGTATGTGTCAAGTAACAGTTAGTAATACTTACGGTTAGTATAAATTAATTGTTCATTTATGATTTCTTTTTTCTGTTCGCAGGTAAGAATATTGGATGGCATTGCCCTGAGGTTGAGAGATCAAGTTTGCAGCGCGGTAACGTAGCTACAATTAAAACCTTTATCGCAAGATTTATAGACTCAGATGCATTTGATTCTATGATACGAAATGTGGGGGGTTATACCTCACATGCTATTCTTACTTTACCCTCCATGAATCATCATAAGTAATATTTCAGTAAATTGTTGTGAAAACTACTTTGTTACCACTGTAAGACGTTTTCGTCTTGAGAGTAAGACGCATTTATATATTCAAATTAAACACAATATAATTATTTCCATGTAACGGTTTGCTCATACATTTTCTCAAATCGCCCTGGGGTTGTCTTCCGACCCGCTATACTGTTACACGACTGTGTTCTGTCAGCGAGACATCTGAAAGAAGCAGCATCCTTATGAAACCGGTTTTTATGAGACGTAAAACCCCGAAACTTCAACAACAAAAGAATAAAACTGTTCAGACAATCGGTTGGAATAATTCGCAAAACGCCCAGCGTTTTTATAAGCGTGAGACTGCCAAAGGCAGGCGTTGTGACTTTACCATAAAACTAGTAGGGCACAAAGTGATTACGGCTTAACAACATTACGTAAAATATCAATAAATTCTCATTTATTCAGTATAAAATAATTTTACTATTTTATTTATAAATATCGATTTACGATAAAATAAAAACTACCAAACGGCTTCACATGATATTTTCCCCTTATGGAACTGTTTGTCCATCGTTTTAATTAAGTATAGACAAAAATTTCGTATTTCCATTCATAACCGTGATGATATCTCAAGAATGATAAACACTTTCAAATTGGAATTTCGGTTTTCTTTAGAAGACACGTATATGGCACTTGATACTCAAGTGTAGTGTACCGATTATATTAATATTGTGCACAAAAATGTAGATTCTTGTAGCAGAACTTGGTAATTCTTTTCAAATCTGCTTCGATTTTGTTGATGTGACGTCATCACCCAAGATGATTATGAAGAATTTACCCTCGAGTCAATATTCGTCTCAGATTGTTAATGTGACGTTTTCAATATTTAAAGAGGTTTACTGAATGGGGCAGTTTTGTGCTCTGTATTGATCATACACAAATGAAGTAGTAATTGACGCCTGGAAGTATCCGAGTTGTTGGTAGGAAGAAATGGTATTTACTTTCCCAAAAACAAAGAGTTTATAATGAGAATGATTCATTATAATGTTTCGTGGGAACGTAGGTGGCTGGCTGTTTGAGCGTTCTTCCTGACATTTACTAAACCATAATTAACTGAATACTAAGTGAAGTAAGTATGAAACGCTTTCTGCCTTTATTTCACTGCAATGTACTTTTCCCAATTTAAAGGCGTCGTAGGTAGCTGTGGACTTTATGAATAATGATCTTGCAAATGGATTCTAGATATCTCCTACTAGTAACGTTGTGTATTATTTTTAACATTATTAAAGTTGACGAGTGAATTTTAACACTTTAAATATATTAAAAATGATTTTCTTATGCTTGTGATTATTTTTCTTTTTGGAAAAACATTTTCACTTTTGTTTACACAAATTTTTTCGATGTCACCGACCAAAACATTTGTTCATTCAGAAAAATTAATATATCTTATGACTTTCCTTGACCAACACACACTACTATGTATACTATTTTCTGGATAGAATGTATCGTCCATGAAAGATCGCAAGATATGTATTGCTTTTCTAGATTATATAAGGAACGTAAATAGTAGAGTATGGTAATTTGGTAATTTACTACAAAAATTACTGAGTTCCATAATTCCCTCATTTCAGTGATTCATCTCAAATAGAAGGTAACCTACTTCCCGGTGAAGGAACGCGCACATACTTTCAATGGTTGCCCGTGCATATTAATGAGAATATTTTCATAACGAGTTACCAGTTTCACTGGAACTTGAAAAGAGCGTGTTTTTTTTTTTCGTCTGAGTTCCGGTTGAAGGCGTGCGCACCCCCCGCACCCCCCGCGCCGTCCGGTTAGCGCCTTCCGTGTCTGTCTGTCTGTCTGTCTGTCGGATGAGAGAAATCTCCGGTGATGCAATCGCTTCGCGGGGACCCGATGACCCAAAGACGCAGACGTTTCTGCTCTCAACACCAGATGCCATCGACGTGGGAGAAGAACAAGATTAGGGAGGGACATCCATACTCTCATATATAGACGCGTAACGCGAAAGTCTACCTAATCGCTGTTTGCTACTTAATCGCGACTAAACCATTGAACCGAACGTGATGAAATTTGACAAGGCGATGGTTCAGATGTCCAGAATGAACAATAATAAATTTATTGTCAAAAAACAGTACAAACTGCGTATGACCACACGGAGGACAATAAACTAATTTACTCTCCGGAAGCAAGCAAGGGAAGTATTCCATCAATTCCGATCAAGTGCCCTAAGGCAAAGGCGGATTCAAAAAAATTCAGCAAAAGTTCCTAGATAAGATAAAAGGTTAGTTGCGAGTTATAATACATATATAATGTCAATATGTTTGTAATTTAACGCAAATATGTTTGTAAATTTACATGTACAAGTTATTATCGAACTATAGATTATTCTGAGTATAGTGTTTAAAAATCATAAGAGTTGAAAAAACACTAAATTCACGATTTATTGTTACAATAAACACGCCCCTAGACAAAGCCTAGAGAACCTGTATAAGAAATCCGCCTCTACCCGAAGGAAAACCGGAGAAAAACCCGGGTCAGGATGGGGCGAACATAGTCTAACCGTTATTTCTAAAATATGTGGTAAGAAAGATAAAAATGGTTTTTGCCCATAAGTTTTATTTATTAAGACAGTTATATTTGCTTGCGTTGCCTAAACTGTTACTGATAGGCGACTACTATGAATGGAAATTTTTGTGCGCCTCAAATAGTTCTAGAAAAAAATTCGATACAGCACATGTCTATGTACAAAAATTAACCCAAGTTATCAATCAAACGTTAAAAAAAAATAGGAGTGCTACAATACTTTTATTTAAGATAATAATTTAAGAAGGAAAAAAACTATCGTCATCAAATCTAATGGATTATTTGTTTTATCCATTTAACAAAGATAAAACACTCGTAAAATTTGGACGAATCGTTTAGATTTTACAAGAATTATAATGACATGGTGCAACTGCGCTCTGCCTCGCAAGCGAAAATACGACCCGCGAGACGGTGAAGTGTATACAGTCAAGTTTTGTATTAAATAAGTTTGAAAAAATTGGAATGCTGTTTATGTTTAAAAAAACAAACAATAAAAGTATTTTGATCTAAAAAATATACATCGATTTTTTTTTCCTGAGTAAAAGCAAAATCCCGCGTAATGCCACGTTGTCTATAGAATAATTTGAAGTTGTCCTCCTACATGTCTTTCAATGTATCTCCAAGGTAACGTCAAAGCAGTGTAACGAGCACACCCAATCTACCATACCAGAAGTTAAGTATAAGAAGTTCCTAGGCATTTACTCCAGTCATGTGTAGTATAATCATCTATTGAGAATGTTAATGTAAAATTACTTATCCTTTCTGTGGCCTTTTTGTAAGTCAGAGGAACACTTTTGAACGAATTCAATTGAATGTGTAAGTTTATTTGATTGTTTTGTATTGACTCGTCTTGATATTGAGCCTGTGATAAAAAGACATATAGTAGATAACAAGAATTTAGTAGGTGAAATATTCACGCTTGAGAGAGTTTTCTTCTATAAAAATACATCTTTTTTTTTCAAGAAAGACCAAGCTAGGATTATTTTTAATCTGCAAATTTAATCGAAATCTATAAAGCAGTTTTAGTCTTGACATATTCTCAGAGGTACGAAATGAATGAGACATTCTTTCCCGTTTATGAGACTGACAGCCCCGAGAGGTCATATTCGCTCACACACGTTGAATACTAGTTTGTACGGTTCGCTCTCTGACGCTTCAAATACCGAATTAGGACTCTTCTTATCAAGACGTTAAGATGTAATTAACGGGGATTTGTTATCAGGAAGAGGAATTTTATCTTAGAACTTCACTTCAACTTTGAACGATTAAGAAGTTTGGATGACGGCAACGGTTCTGATACTTCGTGACTAGCAAACTGCCAGATGTCAATCCTCGTCGGAATACAAATTTCAATCTCGATTAAAATCAAAGCTGACGTAATCAATCGACGTATAAATTGATCGTGAACTATAAACCCAAAAAAAATTCTGAACCTTCGTCCCCTTGTTTTTTTAAATACTGTTACCCAAGTTTCATTACTTTGTTGTGTGTGTCATAAATTTTCAAGAAGTTCCCGTATCGCAGTTACGATCTAGTCAGTCAAGTATTTGCAGCATTTGACTTCGCTATAAAACTTCAAAAATTTGTTCATATCGTTGGTAATAACGTTTCGTTATAACAGCTTTTGTTCAGTATTCGTAGGGAATGTAAATCAATATATTAAAGAAAAAAAATGTATGCAGCCTGAATATCCGTCTAAACTTCCTTTTCATAAACAAAATCAAAATGGCTGAGCTCAAACATAGCCTGAGGATGATGAAAGCGGTAAGTGTTGTTTGGAGATAATGAATCTGAAATCTTTTTCATAATTTACACAAATGGGTACGTTCATACTTGTTCAATGAAATTTGATATAAATATTTCAGATTACGTGTTCGATAAAACTGCTGTATTGAAGCTGAGTGTGATTTATTGAGGAGATCTCATTTTTGTAGTGTTCGATCCTGTAATATAATGCAAAAGGATAACTCTGATGTAAAGAGTGTTCCATTCACTGGAATTATCGTTTCGTGTTCTCGCTTCTAACAAATATTGTCTCAATACGAGATTGGAGTCAGTTGTCTTCATACAATACTTCTCTTATCACTTGCTTTAGACTTTGCCTTCTTGCAAGAGTCTTTGCTTTTCCCAGGTCTAGTTCAAAGGATAAAAATCTATTGGTGATAGTTGGACCAAATAGGACAATAGTTCCTGCTTCGTTGTTTACCCAGTGAACTAATGCTATTACTGAAATGCACCAAGGACAAAATTACAAATTCACAAAATGTAGGATAGAGGTAACCGTAGACGTTATTGTGGGCCGAGATAACTTAATTCGAAGGTTTTGTTTTCATTTCAAATGGCGTGTACACGAGTGGTCGCTACAGCACAATTCTCGATAGTAGGGGAAACAGACCACAATTCAAATAATCCTTAATATGGGCGATATTTTCTTTCTTCTGGACAGCATATGTTGGTCAATTACTTCCGATCACGTATATAAGATAATAAAGTGCAAACTTAAAATTTCGTGGAATATGTGTGAGAAACTACAAATCATCGGATCGCAGGGTAATTTCAAACCTTTTCGTCAAAGCAAAAAAAATAATAAATACCATTCTAATGAAGTCAAATCATTAAATTTGATTGTGACGTTTCAATATTGGTTTCCGGTCGTGTTTCTCAATGTTTTCTGTTTCACGTAACTTATCTATACTTTTTGATTAGTTTTATTTATTCCTCGTGCGCTGAGATGGGAAAGACTACAACCTTAATTCGAGACGGGAAATATACTAATGAATAGAATGAGTAGATTTGAGATTTATCATTAAAAATTTATTTAAGAAAAACGAATTTCATTATGTGTTTGAGTGGCAACTTTCTTAAATATCATTTTATTCAGTAATTTTGTTAAGGAAATGTTTCTATTAAAAGAAGAGTGCATATTTGTTGTGCAGTGAGTTATACTTAGTCCTATGACACTACTAGAAATAATGATAGTAATTCGTAATCTGTTACGCCCCTGCTTCAGCAAGTACAGTGGTATTTACGTTCTTCCCATATTAAAACTACTCGCTGTTTAAATGTGGAAATTGTGGAATGAAATTCAGATTGTCTCGCTGCGGAGTTGGCGCGTCTGTGGTTCGCGGTGGTAAAAGCAGATTCAAGCGCGTAACGAAGGACGAAGTCTCGTTTTACGCGCTGGGAATAATTTGAGAGTCATTCATAACTGAAACGGATTTAAAAGAAAACTGTAAATTTGAAAGAAATGTGTGGATATTATATCGCTACTTAAAATAATAAAATTAAATTCAGTAAAAGTTTCGGTTATGTTTGTCTCGCAGATCAGAGATCGTTAACATTAAAAGAAAGTACCGATGTTTGGTGAGCGGAGTGGAAATATAATCGATATAAATAGAGATTGGATGAAAATCCGGAAAAGGTTTTAGTTTGTACAATTTAGAAACACAATCAAGACGAAGTAACTAAAAAGTATACGTCATTTCTTCATTATTTATATTCACAATTCTACTTTTTCCCTCATATAATGTGGTTTAGTAAAATATCCATCATACGACCTTCTCTGAACGAATTACAATGTGTACAGTGATTTTTTTCTTCCAACACGACGTTTCGGCGCTACTTTTGGGCCTTCGTCAGGTGTTCTTTCAATTTGTCAGAATACCTCATCAAGGCGGAAACGTTACGTTGAAAAAGAGTTTCAATACAGCAGTGCTCGATGGCAGATGGAAAACGTAATAGACATAATAACAATTACATAATACGATAATCTGAAATTAAAAAACAAATCTTCACCCAAATACACACACACGGAATAAAATGCTTAGAAAATTAGTACACAAGAAGCAAAAAAGGATAATACACCTAAGAAATTAAAAAGATAAATTAGGTCCATATGTGTGAATATTCACATACATACAGAAACACGTTTTCACTTACAAACAGATACAGACACACATTCATACGTAGAAGCACGCTTCAATATACACACATATATCATTACTCCTCCTATAACCTTAATGTAAAAATAATTGCTATAATATAATTAAAAGAAATTAATAACTATAAAAGTAACGCCAAAATAGGATTGCAGTGATCAGTCACATACACTGCACTGCACTGCAATTCTATTCGCTCTGAGCATTTTCTATACCCTTTGTCTCCATTCACTTTACATGTGCTCCTATTTCGAAGAAGCACTCTCACACAATTATTAAATAAAACGACGTTACTCTCACAGACTCGATTTATTTTCAGTTCAATACATTCTTCACAACGTATTGACCCCCGTCAGGAGTAGCTGCCTGATGATGGCCACCGCGTTGAAAAGGCTCTCCTTTCAACTTGACCGCGACTACTCAGAGATCTCTCTAAAAAAAACAATTTTTGCTTCATTTTATGAGCTGGAAACAGAACAGTTGTTCGTAACTTTGTAACGCATTGGAGCTTCGTGTGGGATAATTTTATAATATTTTATGAACTTCCATAAAAAAGTTTTTGCACACAGTTGTGTGTGAGTGGCAATGTGGTATTTCTGATAGTGAAGGATGAGGATTCCTCCGTAGCTAAGTTCCTAATAGTCGTATTGTCCTCAGCAAAAGAAAATAAATTATCCATAAATTTCTTCATTGTCATTCTCTATAAAACGCTTTAAATCGTATGATCGAATTAAAAATGTGTGTTTATGAAAATTATAAAACTATAGTAGAATAATGGAAATTACTAGCTTAAATTTAATTTGCTTTGTTCGTATGGTTCTTATACAGGTTCTCTAGGCTTTGTCCAGGGGCGTGTTTATTGTAACAATAAATCGTGAATTT
>NNCF01126096.1:150416-166364 GCA_002313205.1 Laupala kohalensis | reverse complement strand
TAACTATTTCTACTGACCTTTGTCATACTACGGAAATAAACTAGTCCTGTTCACTTCTTGAAACTCACAACCTTTTAGTAATATTTATTTGTGGAACGGGGATTTATATATTCTCTCTCTTTCTCCACTTCTTCTTCTCTTCTTCAATCCCCCCACACTACACAAGTATCGCCTCACCGATATCCAACTACCCTTGATAGTGCTAGTGAGCAGGTATTATGATGTATTGTTGACCAGCCTATTTCTGTGTTCAAGTTCTTAGTTGTGTTTTTCACGCGATTCACAATTATTTTGAAAATTGAACGTGACAGACGTCTTTACCGACGACGGTGGTCTTCGCTTCCACGATTCCTGGGTGGTAGAGATTGAAACCCTGCTCGGCCGAACTAGATGAGGTTTTCAGCTGGAACTTCCCTCACTTACTCCGTACAAATGTAAGTTCCCCCGCAACCCAACATCTCTCCTTCCCAATTCCCTCACCGAAGTCGCGGTTACGCGGAAGAGCCTCAGTGCCTCGTGGCCTGGACTACGCCGAAAGACACGTATACGATTTCAATAGATTCCAGCACAATTATTCACTCAAAAAAATTCAAACTAGGAGAACTCTTCTAATATACTTCTACTTTTTACTATTCCTTCAGATGTGACGTAAGCTGTTGGCCGCGTATCACTTTTCAACAGCGCTGATATAATACGAGAGAGAGAGAGAGAGAGGTTGGACGTGAGAGTCCGTGACCAGTTTCTCAAGTCGCTCTGTCGCGTTTTCCTCTTTGCCGCTCGTCAAGGATCGGAGAAACACACCGCTATATTGTGACCTCCTGACGAAAGGTTAGTTGGACTCTGCACTAGACACGTAGTCATTTTTTTTATTCATTTCAAGGGTGGAAGTCGCAGTTAAGTAAAATACAGCTGAGGTGGAGAAGATATGTGATAACTTTCGGTCAGGTGGAAATGGCGACGAACCGAGACTCGAACCCGGGTCTTCCGCTTTTATTGCAGGGGTGTTAACCACTGCGCCACCCTTTCGTCTTCCACAACTGTACATCCTTTACACCCAGACCTAAAGGACCCTGTGAAAGGCGAATGGTTGGTGTAGTGAATTTAGTGTTTTTAGTGAATCGTGAATTTAGTGTTTTTTCAACTCTTATCATTTTTAAAACACTATACTCAGAATAATCAATAGTTCGATAATAACTTGTACATGTAATGTTTTGCTTAAAATTACAAACATATTGACATTCTATTAGTATTTAACTAGCAGCTAACTTTTTATCTTATCTAGGAACTTTTGCTGAATTTTTTTGAATCCGCCTCTGCCTGTGGGCCCTTGATCGGAATTGATGGAATACGTCCCTTGCTTGCTTCCGGAGAGTAAATTAGTTTATTGTCCTTCAAGTGGTCATACGCAGTTTGTACTGTGTTTTGACAATAAATTTATTATTATTATTATTTTGGACGGAGCAGTATTTTCCTTCTTCCGAATACAGTTCATTTTTATCGCTGAATACAAACTAAGCAATAGGATCCTAAATTGCGTGTTTCTTATTATTTGTACTCAACATTGGTACGCTTCTGTAAATGAATTCTGAAGCCCCAAACTTCCCCGGTTTTTCTACAGTTTTTATTCGGGTAGAGGCGGATTTTATGCAAGGGTCAAGGGTTGGCAGGCACTTTAATAATTTTGTAATAAATAATCTCAAATTTAGTGTTATTTTAATTGGGTGGAATTATAAACATTTTCCAAATAATTTACAAATTACATAATATATTGCTTATTCGTTGCATACAGTTTTTTGCAAATTTGTTGCTATTCTGTTAATTTTTAACAAGTAGCTAACAATTTTTATTCGTATCTAAGGAGTAAAGTGTTGAAATGTTAAATCCGCCTCTGCATTAGGGTCCTTGATCGAAATTGAAGGGATGGTCCCTTGCGTGCTTCCTGAGAATAAATTGGTTCATTGTCTTCCGGGTGGTGTTCTTCTGCTGTTTTTAACTACTTTATTGATAATAAATTAATAATAATTGTGAAACTATCTCACAGACTTCCGCCTTGCAGCGAAGTGTACGAAAGTATCAATGCGATTAAATATTTTTATGAGATTTAGTTTGATGGATCGGGGAACTTTGGATAATTAAATTTTTGATGGAATTTCTTTCGTCTTATTGGCTACGGACACGATTCCAATTACTTTCCCTTATTAGACATTTTCACAAATTTTCAGAAATTTTGTGTTGTTTATTATTAATGATACACTATAAATATTCACTTGTACGAAGATTCTACGAAGATCTTACTTATTAACACGCGCAGTTCATTCTTAGTTGTCAATAACATTGTTTGCTATAAGAGAAAATTCTCTGTTGAGATGAACCAGAACGCGAAAGGAAACGCTTGCGAAATGACAGAATATGTGCTAAAATTGTAAAATAAAAATGTAATTAATACTAGATGAAATTTTAAGAATAATAATTATACGTTTACTGAAGTATGACACTCAAATTTAACAACTTGAAATGTCGTTTTACTTCTTAACGAAAATGAATCAATTGCCACAAAAGTTATCATTTCCTCGTGCACTTTGGGCAAAAGTTTTTATTTTGTAGGAGGATTAGAATTCACTTTTCTTGTTGTTGTTTTCTTTTTATTTTATGACCAAAAATCAACAACATGGAAGTAAGAAGTGATATACATTGTCAACTATAAAACCTGTATACAACAGTCCGGTCTTCACGCACAAACTTATCGTGATGCAAAGTGCGTCTTCATGATCCATCTCAGTCTTGTTGTAAATTGAAGTACTACAAAGAAAGTTGTATACTTCATCTACTCCTGGTTAGATGATATTATTTTAGTTCACTCCTTATGCTAAATCGTCCGAAATGAGATGATTTTTTTTTTATTTGTACCGAATCTTGCATTTAGAAAGAAGCATAAATTTCTTATCTTTTTATTTGACGCCTCGAACTAAAACTGGCACAAGAGAATATTTTGACGTTAAATTACATCATTTTTTTATTATTTGACGTGGTATGAATTCGATCTATATACAAGAAATGACAGAAAAAGGGCAAAAATATCTGATATTCAAACTTTATTTTCTTGAATAAAGCCACCCGAAATAAATAGCTTTAAGTACAGTATAATTGCACTATTATCACATTAGTGAATTCTTCAGAGACCTTTAATTCTTATATTCATGCCTATGCATTATTTACAGGATGTAATTAGTGTCTTCATGTTCTTATCTGTTGAGAAAGAGTGCAAAGATCATCAACCCATTGCGGGGAGGGAGAAGTGTCCGTAGCGTCTCTCTGCACTGAGACTCTCACGCAGTCTTCTCAGAGTGGGAGGTCCTCCCACTGCACTCTACGTGTTAAACCACTCGCCATCTTAAGGGTACGATTATGTTGGAACGTGTGTCGGCGGAAGATAAGAGAAAAGAGAAGAGTAACCCGACGCAAATCTTCACACGACGACAAATGCGGGCGTTTATGTCGACCAACGATAAAAGCCACGGGAATCCATCAGTACGTTTTTCTTTGCTCTTATCGAAGCTAGGGGTCACCATTGTTGTTGCGATTTGGAGATTGCATTACATTGTTCTGTGATGGATTTTCAGTAATTAATGCATCCACCAAAGAGTCCCATGCAACAAGGATTGAAACGACACTAGACCATGTATGGTAACGAGTTCAACAAGTAAGTTTTGTGAGGTTATATCGAATGCAGTCTGAGAGGGTCAGAGCATCCGCGCATGCGTAGACGTGTCAATATGGAGTTTTTGCATAACGTACACGCTTCCTGGGGGTATGCGTCACGTGGAAGAAATAGTGTAATAAAAGCGTTTTGCATTTAGCGTTACTTCGACTCGTACTAAAAATTGTAAACCAAAAACAAACTTACTTCAATGCAAGCGTATAGAAGTAAACTGTACAGTGAACACACCAACACGTGTTCTTACGGCACACATGACCAACAAATCTCTCGTATACCCTCTCAGATATCGACATAACCTCAAATCCAGACCAGAGTCCGCCATGGCCTGCCTCAGTAGCGTACCACTAACATCATACGCAAACAGAGACGTTGCAACGTACTACGCTGGGACCACGAACTTCTGAGCATGCGTAGAAGTAAGTTTCATGTGGATAGTCCATACGATAGCTCGCAGGTACGCTACGCGAAAACTCTCTGTTGACTCCTGCTATCATCGCTCCAACGTAAACGGAGTCGATTCTGCTCTTCACTTTTTTCCTCTGTTGGTATCGCTGATCGTCGTTCGTGTATAACATAACCTCACTCGTCAGTTGAACGCGTCGACTCGTCCTCGGCGGTGATCCGAAACCAATCGTTTGAATTCTATGCTACTAACCGTCCCAAATAATGTGATTTACTAATAACACACCCAGATGTATGCTAGAATTCATATAAAAGTGGAAAGTCATAGGCTACTCTAACGACCACGATGGGAAAAGCATGGAGTATTTTTATCACTCGCTGGATTTAGAGAGGTTCCCCATGAAGTATCAAAATGTTGCACATCGCTTCTTCACATCTTTTGGAAATTATTGCGATGTACTTCTCACGCTGACACGCTATTCGTGTGCATTGTATCTCATGTAAGATTTCGAAAAATGTTTTTTGAACATGTAGTTGAATATTTCTTTTTGATCGCTCGGTGACATCAGTGATTTTCTTCTGGAGTTCTTCACTCTTATTCGTTGTATTTATTATTAAATTGTTATTTTGGCCTGAAGTTAAACACACAAAACATCAGCTGATCACAGAAACGCAGAGCGGTTCCCGAGAACTTGAAGTTGGTATAATGCTCTTGACTTCCCTGGGAAGCCACATTGAATTCTCTCTCTCTCCACTCCTACATGAATCTCATTGGAAGAGGTAACTGAAAACTAAAAGCCACGGTGCTTGTTGAAAGACAATTAAATTATTATTGAAGAAATATTTGTATCTTTTATCTTATCTTAAAATATATTAAAACCGAACAATCTAAACTTTCTTGTTTATAACTGTCCATTATCAGTAATTACCGTAATTTTCTAAATGAGTGCAATCTTTACCCTTTTGTACATAATATTCAGGTTTAAAATTCGTTATATTAATTATCATTATATTGCAAGTATTTTAATAAATTAGGGTTCGTTTACTCATTATCTCAATTACGGGAATTGGTTGTAAATGCATCAGTGATTTTTTTTCTCTCGTGACTGTATATTTTTTAATGAATTGTGAGACTTCGCAAGTTCACAGGCACGTAACAAACAACCATTTAACGTCATTGTGTATTTTTTTTACTTTCGTGATAATTACTTTTTGCTAATGCGATCTTGTACGTACTGCGCTGAAATACCTCAGCGCGCTTCCAGTGTTTTAGTGAGAGTTGCTTCCGTTTCGATGCAGATACGGGTGAATGGGTCAGCGCGCTCTGACGGTTGTTCTGGAACTATTGTCGTTGTTCGGAAACCTCACATTCAATTCTTCGACGGATAAGCACAAACGAGCGGAGGTATCCATCCGAAATTTTTAACTTTTTAGTGTTTTTAAAGTGTGGTGTGATCTTATTTTTTATCATTTTTAGTGCAGCCTCTAATTTCTATATAACTCAGCGTATTCAACTACACTGGATGAGTATTATACTGTAAATACGTATGACTTTTGATTACACGGGAATGAGAGAAGGGAGGTTGGGTTAATTTTTTGTAATCGTGCATTTTAATAATTACTAGAATATTTTATTATAATATCGTTTTAATAACTATAATTTTAATAACATTATACAATTATATTTTTATAATAGTGTAGTGATTGTCAAACGAAATGCAATAGACGATCGCGCAGCTTAAAACTGTCTATAAATCAATTGTAAGATTTGATGGGTGGGTGAAATTTAATAAAGTGGAAGTAAGAAAATGTGTAGAGAATAGTGAAAAACTTTCGGTTAAAACCTTCCTCCAATTGTGATTCGAAAGAGGTATAAAACAATCTCACGCGAATTTTGCAAAAATAGCAACAGAATATTTGCAGCAAAAATTGATAATGGAGAATCATGCACAAAACAGCAAAGTAATTAGATCAAATACTCAATTATAGTTAACCGCAAAGAAACATTATTTCTCTGGAAGTGGTTTGTATCTCTCTACTGATAAGTATTCAATTGTACTAAGTGCCAAATTTCTAATCACACTTTTTTTATAAAAATACTTTCTACACTACAGTTTTATTTTTTTTATTTTTGAAACTTTAAAGATTGAAACAAATGGTAACTCTTCGTTATACCGAATGAAAGATTCATGTTATGTATTTATTAAACTGAAAATCAAAGAAAGCCTGATTTGTGAAAGGCGCTCAGTCCAATCTCATTTTCATTGTGATAAGTGCCTCTTATTCTTTACTGATCTGTGTTTAATACTGTTTATGTTTATTCTTAAGCAAGTTCACTTCAAGAAGCAGAGTCGGTAGATCTATTTTCTCTTCGGTCGGAATTGACTTAATGAGATAAGTTGGATCATTGAAGACTGTAAGTCTTTAGTTCCGGAATTTGACGACCAACCTCCAGAGTTCATTCTACGATTCTTTATAAGTCGCTTCCCTCCTCTCGCTTCAGATCCATAGAACGTAAAACTAATGAATGGCACATTCTTTTGAAATTGACCAGGAACTTAGCAATGCCGCTATTTTGTGACGGTCCTTGGAACTCCTTGTAGTCCTCTATTATATGGACTGTGCCCTAATATTTAATTCGTTTTTGTTCCTTTCTAGGGAAATATTATCTTATTTTATCAATCTTAATTTAAAATTTAGAACTAGGAAACGAAAAACCGGCATTGGAAAATTTACATTTCTCAATAGAACGATTGTGATACTTGAATTTAATGCCTGCATCGGTTGGGGAAAGGTTTCGAGCTCTGCATCTATTCGCAGGGTGAGAGGAAAGTTCTGGAAGAAGGGAAATGTGAAGTGAAGTGAACTGAAGGGGTAAATCAATAAGTAATTATTAATTTTTAGTTCTTTCAACGCCAGATGTTTTTATATTTTATAGTTTAATATTAGTTTAATCATGTAGTTGAATCATTTATTTAAAAAAAATTAATTTCAGTTCTCTGTATTTTTTATGTATTTTATTGTATTCTTTGTGTATTCTGCACCTTTCGTATCATAGTGTTTTGGTGCCTCGTTGTTCCTCACCTCCATTCAAAGTCGTTCTGTGTGCACTCGGACAGAATACACAAAGAAATTCTTTCGCGCTGTCATCGTGTACTTAGGGTCTCGTCGCGACCGGTTTGCGTGGGGATGTTAGTACAAGTCTCCAATGTTTGTCGAAGTTTCAACAAAATATAATCTTCCTTCGACATTAGTTGATTGTTTTGATAATTGACAAATAGTTTTAGCAAAAGAATATTTCCATGTAACGTTTGTATAAGGACAAAGCAAACATGGTCTAAAATATTAAAACTGAATGAAGATATTCTATGTTCAGAATTTAGAGAAAATATTTAAATGATCCCGACGAAATTGGGAAGTGAAATTTGCTGATACTAAAATGCTCCACGGAAAGAAGACTGGACGATTTCATTGGTCGGATTGTTAATAGTATGTCCAATTACTGTCCTTGTGTGCTTGAAATCGTCCCCCAAAAGAAAGATATTTTTAGGATACCGTACGTATCTCCACAGTGGGGTGATCTCACTTCTACGTAGATCACAAGGTTTTTGTAAATCAATGGCGTATTTTTGTCTTCACGAAATGGCAAGTTTGCTTCTCATTCTATGATATGCAGCCTTCAACCTTTACAAAGGAAGGTAAGTATATATCAAGTATTTGTTATGAAAGAGTCTGCAGTATGTACTAAATCTAATAAATGTTCAGCTGTAATGGATAAATTTCTGCCAATACTGGAATGCATTTCGCCACCAAATAGAAATGTTTAAAAGACCGTGCGATGCGTTAGCGTTTTCTTCAAACGTAAATCGAAAAATAATTTCAGAATTAGTTTCATTATTCTCTCATTTTTACAAATTTTGGAACCATACTTTGAGCGAGTTTGTTCCGATTGCTGCCACAGTTTTGCCACAGAATTGTGAGGTTAATTTCCGCTTAAAATAATGACTCTCATTTTGAGATCGGTTTGGCATTATATTGCAAATGGTGTTAATTTTTAGTAAATTTTCCGTTTTCATATTTTCTACTTCACTTTTAGTAATCATCTTAGGTTACCGGACACTTGAGAAAGTTATTTAATTTTATCTGAAGTGAAATGCATGAATCACCAAAGCATTGCGGTCGATCACTTCCACGCTCTCACGTGTTTTCAAACGAGACGAGCGGGTACTTGAATGTTTTTGGACTATATTATTAATTGATAGATACAAATGAATGTTTTTCTTCGTTATTATTCATATTTTCGTTTTAAAACAATTAGAATAATAAAGAAGAAAATAATAATAATAATCTTAACATATTTAAGAGAGCTAAAGTGAAACCTTTACACAAGTAAGGAAACAAACACAATATTGGTAATTATCGACCAATTTCTCTACTACCCACTTTCTCAAAAATCCTTTAAAATTTGCTCTATAAGCGTCTTCTAGATTTTCTATCAAAAAATAACATTCTCTCTGACGATCAACATGGACTTCGGAAATTCTTTTCTTAAATGATGTTACCACTTCTGTTGACCACGGAGAAAAATCCTCACAGTTTTTCTTGATTTATCTAAAGCATTCGATGTCAATGATCACGAAATTCTCCTTTTAAAATTACAATATTTTGGCATTCGTGGATTTGCGCATCAGTGACTAACTTCCTATTTAAAAGATACATATCAAAAGGTCGAAATATATGCTCAAAATAAAGTACTTAAGCATTACCTTTCACAAGCAAAGCCACTAACTCGCGGAGATCCCCAAGGTTCAATTCTCGGCCCTATACTCTTTTTCTTGTATGTGAACGACATGTCGTCGTCCACATGAGATTGCAAAATGGTTCTTTTTGCCGATGACACTAATCTACTATGTAAACACGCCAACGCTCAAAACGTTTTGTCTAACATCTTGGTTTGGTTCCATACAAATCGTCTCATTGTAAACACTAACAAACAGTGTCTATGTCATTTCACAATAGTATCACAAAATCTTTACCCCAGGTGTCTCTTTCGTTAAACGGAACACAATTAAAAACTGTTACGAATACAAAATTCTTAGGTCTTCATATTCAAGACAATCTCAAATGGAATTGTCACGTTGACAATCTTAATTCCAAATGAAGTAAATTGTGATACACATTACGAATCTTAGTTAATATTGTTAGTCTAAATGTTTCCCGTTGCGTATATTTTGCAAATGTTTACTCCCGTTTACGATATGGCATCTTCTTCTGGGGCAATTCCGGGCAGAACGTCCAAACTTTCAGAATTCAAAAGAGGATTGTTTGTAAATTTCACCCCCGAATCTCTTGTAAACCTTTATTCAATGAATTAAATATTTTAATACTTCCCTACATTTATATTTATGAAACTGTCGTGTTTATAAAAACCGATTTACTGAAGCACCACCCTTGTTTTGCACAAAACAGCCTCGTTCACGAACACAATACTCGCAATAGTAATAACATTCATCGGTCTAGAGTGTCAACCACTCTTTGCCAAAAAGGACCGCATCATTCGGGAATCATTCTATATAACTCCCTGCCCAAAAATATAAAAGATATTATTAAATTGAATCTCTTCAAATCCACGGTTAAAAGCTACGTTCTGCACCAGTGTAAAATAATTTATTGATTTTATTAAAAATTAAATCCATTTTGTACTTTATCACGCCATTGTTGTAGTTCTTTGAAAATTTCCGAAAACAATTTCAAAATTATTTTCCTGCATGCTAGTATTATGTCTTATTATTCATATAAATTTAGTTGTATATGTACTCAACTTTGGCACGGTTGTGCACACTAATTCTGTAGTCCCACCTTTGCCCGGGTTTTTCTCCGTTTTTCCTTGGGATAGAGGCGGCTCTTGCCTAGAGACGGCATCAATTGATATAATTATTAGCGAATTTAGTGTTATTTAATAGTGACTAATTATCAACAATATTTTCCGAACTATTTATAGCTTGATAATAGTACTTACTTGTGAGATGATTTTTCTGTTTTATTAAATACAATATTTGTTGGTATTCTGTTAATATTATAACACGTGTCGAACTATTTTTATTCGTATCTTAGGAGTTGAATGTTGAAATGTCAAATCCTTAGCTTCTGCCTTAGGGCCCTTGATCGGAATTGATGGGATGGTCCCTTGCTCCGGAGAGTAAATTAGTTAATTGTCCTCCACGTGGTCATACGCAGTTTGTAACTGCTTTTTTGAAAATAAAGTTTGTTTATTTATTATTTATCTCCTTGATTCGACTCGCTTGCAGTACGTATCCTGTATCAGCAGCGCGTCCGTGTGGCTCGCCTACATAAGCGTACTGTCTTCTTCATAAAGGTGAACTTTGTGGTTTAGAACGGCGAGCGAATGCTTCCCTGTCTCATTTAGTGCGACATAACAGCATTGCAACTGAACCCATCATCACAGGCGGTAGAGATTCACTCCAGTTTGTCTCTGTCTCTATCCGCCGACAGTAATGATAGGGAGCTAGCAATCGAGGGAACTATGTCAACTGGAAGACAATGTCGACTCTCCTAGAATCCTACCAGGACTCGATCGCGGGAAACTTCTCACTCTGCTTCCGGACGGAGGACAGATAATAACAGCTCCTTCATTAACACTTGTCGTGTAAAGTAGTTACGGATGGAACTCCAGTGTTTGTTTCATGTATTTCAGGACTAGTTGTTTTAATATTGTGAGATTTAGAGCAAAAGATCTCTTCTTTCATTTCTTACATTACTTAATATTTTTCCCTTGACATGTGGTACGTTCATTCCTGGAGGATCAGAACAGACGAAGAATTTGACCTAGTCCCATTGATGAGAATCGAAACTAAATAAGACAATATAGTATTCAAAATCCTACTACTATTCACGTGCATTATGTAATCAAAATAATAGTTTAAGACTTTCGACTTCATTGTGGACAAATGACAATTTGTTTTGTGCTTTGAAGAACAAAAGAAGACGGCGATGAATTGAACCTAAAGTTGAGACGTCGTGTGGTCGTCTTCTTCTCGGCGCAAAACAAGTGGTTTATTTAAATTATTTACTCATAGTTTTCAAAACTTGTGCACTACAGTAAATCTCAAAGTTGGTACTAAACCAACAAGGAACTGAATGTTTTTCGCATCAGAATCAGAAATTTGTGAGAATTAAGATACAATGCATTTAGATTCTTGAGATAGGTCAAGTTTAGTTTATTAAAATAATTATTATGAACTATTCAGAAATGTACAAAAATTTAGAATGGAGGTATAAAAGAAATCTTACAGTTAAGAGACAATACAGATGTTATCTTACAAACACAATGATGTATTCAACCGAGGGTTGAATTCGCTTCCGTGACGTTGGACACACTGATGACGCGAACGCGTCAGAGGAAGGTCCCGAGGAGACACACGTTTGCTCTGACACACTACCACCACCTTCGATTTTCATAATCATCTGAAGAATTTAGAAATTTATTGAACTCCCACAGGCGTGCCACGTGATATCTACATTTGTAAATAACCAAACAACAACAAAAACAACATAAGAAACTCACAACTTCCAAGTATCTGCTCCAGAAGGAATGTTTGTCTTTTTTACTTTCTCATATACAAAGTAGTATACAGAAAGTTCTGTAATCGTGAACAAATTCGAAAACGAGATTTCGATGGAAATATCCGTTTTGGCGATCCCTCATTCTGAAAAAGAGGTTTTAGGCACAACCTCCGTCCGTCCGTCCGTCCGTCCGTCTGTGCACAGCGATTCTGAGTAATGAATGGATTGCTTCAATTCGCATTTCGTATCCAAGGTAGCATTTACTTGTTGTCGATGCACGTGCTCTGATTTTATTTTTACATTAAAACAAAGGGTTCTTTACATCAAGGTCAAAGTACTCTTTGGAATATTTTTCAAAAACTGGTCCAACGATTTTTCTTAAATTTTCTGTACGTAAGGTAGAATTACATTCGCATTAGCGGTATTTCGCTTCAAACTTTGGTATAGACGCAGTGAAGTAATTTCTGTCTGCTACACGTACACATTAGTCTACTGTTTCAAGAAGCTTGAATAATATTTGACAGTCAATGGACCAAGCAGACGTAGAATGCACTTTTTGTAAACTGAAATGAAAGATATGACAATGATAAAATACATAGGTGGACAGCAAACGCACTGCAGATACGAAAATACATCAACTTCTGTCAACAACGAAATTACATTTACATAACACTTTTACAATATTTTCCTCACTCTATGCTGCAGATGGAGAAATGCATATGAGAAAGTATGTGCATTGGTTTTGCATTTTACTAGTTTTTTGTTACATCCAAGTGAAAATTGCCTTACAGGGGATGAGTGATAACAGGTGGCTCCCTATGCTGGGAGCACATGTTTCCACGTATCTACGTGTCTAAATGCAAGTTTTAACCCACAAGGGGTGTGACTCTGATTCACCGGAACAGGCCAGATGGATGTTGTGTAAGGGTCGGTAGGTGCAATGGTAGCATATCTGCAGCCATAGCAGGATGTCCCGGGTTCGAGTCTAGATCCGTCGGAATTTTCACCTGGCTCTAGACAATTCTACAACATTACATATGAATTGCATGTGTCTTTTTCTTCTGCCATTCATGATAACGTACCCTTAGAATGTAATAAATTAAAACTGCAACCATATATTTTTTTTTCACGTATTCTTATGTATTAATACGAAACGTAATTAATATCATCTCACCTACATCGTCATTTATTGAATTACAGGGGCAGCATTTGTTTTAATGCTTTTGGGGCGGCAAAAATATGTAGTACGGTTCAACTTAAAAATTATTTTTTAATTAACTCAATTAAAGAGGGAATTATGAAACACATGAATCTTATAATAATTTATATTTTTAATTGAAACAAAAATATAAATTACAATAGAACAACTGTAATATTTCTTTTGAGTTTCGTATTTCCTCATTTTTGTTTGTGGGCCAAGGCACCGTTCAAAGCGTTTTGTCGATAATTAAGTTTTTAAACCAAGTAAGAGATGCGCCCTGCCTTCGGTCGCCCTGCCTTGAACCTTCCTCCAAGGTCCACCACGTGTCTGGGTCAGCTTTCTCCGCTCAGGACACGTGTGGACCGATTGGTTCTTTTCTCCTGACACACGACCTTGAAAGGAAGGAGACCTTGTGACGACAACGAGTAGGAAATTAATTGGTGATGTCACCATCTGACTTATTTATTAAGAGAAACGCTAAACTAGTTAACGGTGCCTAAAGACGTGGTTCTGTAGCAGGGACTTTATTAGAATCACAATCCAACGAAACATCGCTCGCTGTCAAATTTATCTGGTGACGAATGAATTATTTGTGTAGCTCTTAAATGGTATAATATTATAGTGGTTTTCACCATAACATAATTTTATGCTTAAATGTTATGTTTAAAATATTTTTATATATTGTTTTCTTTTGTATCTGCGTGGTAAAAATATTATGCAAATATTAGATAAACAATGCTTTATTGACACAATTTAATCTATTTACAATACCCTGTAAATAGATTAATATTTACAATACCCTGTACAAAAATTATATTAAATAAATTATTTAAAATATTTGAAATTTTTAAAAATGTACTCTGAATCATTAAAAAATAAGATGCAACGAGGAGTGCAACACTTGGCGAAAAAATGCTCATGCAATTTGTTTCACTTGTCATATAATATACAGTACGTGTAACATTTTGTTTTCACGCGCTCTCCGAAATATTGCAAATTGGATGAAGGTATTAAGTATTCTCATGTATGGATAACAGTGACAATCGAGTCCCATTAACATCCATTCTTTTTTAATTAATTAATTCACGACCCATTTCTGCATTTTTAGTTGTTAGTCCAAGAATGATAAAAATGATGTAACAATTGCCGTCATGCGAAAGAACTGTTCCCAAAACGCTGATTGTTGTCCAGTACGTGTGCTTCCGAGTGTTGTGAATGCGGTATCTCGTCACAATGGAACGCTTTGTCGCATGAGCTCTGTTCGTGTTTTCTTTGAAGGAATCCCTGAGAAATACACGACACACGACTAAAACAAAATCAACGTCGACAAGAATTCACGCGAGGAATGAAGATCGTGTAATTGAGCGACTATCAGCTGTCACTCATTTGCTTGCTTTCTCTCGCACTGGGCAGCAATCCAAACTAAAAGTGTCGATAATTTATTGGTCTTTGACATGTGTCGCAAGTGCAGAAGGTGGTCTGGATAAAGAGCTGGGGCAGTGCTTTCCAGACAACCCTTCAAAAGATAAATCTGTCGATGTATGGTAAAGATTTCTCGATTGGTCTATTGTTTTTTATACGTTTTCAGTCTTTCAGTATAAAATGATGATAAGAACTTTTAAACACACCCCGCAAAATTAAATGCATATTACATTTTCACAAGGGGGTGGGGAGATGAGAACACGAAGGGGGTCTGAAATGATATATTCAGATTCTGTACATTCAAGCGTTTTCTTTTGAAATAATATTTCAGGAAATAATTATAGAGTATCGAAATGCTAATTATCATTGTATACTCAACCTATTATTATCATTATTATTAATATAATAATAATCATCACACTCTTTAATCTCAAGGACAAAACCTCCGAACATTTCATTGTATATCGGCATCAAATGCAAACGAATCCTTAGAAAATTGAGCAGCTAAGAAGACAAGGACCATAGGAAACTTCCTATAAAAGGAAATGATGGAAAAAGAAGTTTAAAAAATTTGCGACGAAAGAAAAAGAGCACAAGGAAGGGAATACGTTTTTGTGTGTTTTTAAGTTGGCATCCATGGGACTTAAGTGGTACTGAGTATTTTAAAAACTGAAGAGCATCAAGAGTCAAAACTTGTGAATTCAAGATCATAACATTGGTACTGATGCATTGGTTATTGCAATCAAACGTTAAATACATTTGTCTCCAGTATGTAGCATTGGATATTGCTTCAAAACGTCACGGTAATTTAAATTTATTATTATAATTTTTTTATATCTCAATTTATTGAAGAGCTGGAAAAATAATATACATTATTTCTTCATTAAAATTTACCTATACTGCTAAGCAAATGCTGTTAAAGATATTACAAAGAGGATCGGGATGATGTTTGTTTCTTTTTTTTTTTTTTCTTCTTGGAATCAATTACTAACATAAAGGCAGCTCTATTTAACCGTGAGAAGCTGCCAAGTCCCAGCAACAGTGACATCTTAATTATAACCTACTTTCGAAGTGAACGGTTTGAGGTGACTTAATTGATTTCGTGGATAAAGGCGACTTTGTCTTCCTAAGCGCTGGTTTCATGCTCGTGTCTTGAGCGCTGTCGACGCAGGATTGATGACCCACCCCTCTGCAAATTAGAACAGAATTTATTACCATGAATCATAATTATTTCATAGTAAGATTAGATACAGATATGGGATACTTAGGGATATTAGCATCTCACAAAAAATCTTGTGTGATAAAAAAAGTGTCTACTGCCAGCATAATATCAATTACAAGCAGGATCAATTTTTTATTGATCTGTCCAGGATATGAAGATGAATAAAATTTTCCCCATAATATTATCACACTTCTGATAATAATCACAAATAATTAATATTATTTAAGATTATATTAAAGATAATCAGTATCACAGGAAAATCACTTGTTTATTTTCAGGTATCACACAGTGAGTAATATCACATTTGTACTATAGCTATTACTAATCATGTGATACCTGAAAATAAACCAGTGATTTTCCTGTGATACTGATTATCTTTAATGTAACATATTAAATAAT
>NNCF01126096.1:133987-150408 GCA_002313205.1 Laupala kohalensis | reverse complement strand
ATATATTAGAAATATTTATTTATATTATCATAATAACTAGTTTTCATTAGTAACTGTTATGTTTCAATCGTATAACGTATGTAACACGTTAAAGTTTTTTTTGTATAATTTAATAATCACTTTTACCTTATTTCGTATAATTAACGCTTACGTTGCAAAACAAAATAATGAGAAAAAAAATTAGAAAAAAACATTCCACATTAAGAAACAAAATTACTCTTTTAACTTTACAGGAAATATGAAGCTCGGGTATAGAAGTAAACTCTGACCATTCCTGTTCGAAATATTTATGGACTGTATTGGTCGGGTTCTTTAGCTGAAGTGACGGAGTGAACCAGTTTTTACTTCCGGGAGCAAATAAGTAATATTAATCCAACTGATCATATACAGACGATATTATATTATTTATTAAATTATCCAGAACGAATATTTGTTAATAACAAACATAACCGGATAATGCAAAACACATTCAAATGAAATTTCATTGAAATAAACTTGAGAACTTTGAAAAACTGGAGAACGTTTTCCTGGAGCTTTTAGCTTCTTGAGGTAAGACTTGCAAACAAACCGCGAAATTACTCCCGTTCCGCGGTTTGTGAACAACAACTGCTCATCGTTACAGTAGAATTGTTTTGTTTCATCTTGTTTTGTTGCATCATGTAAGATTCATCTTCTTTGTTTTGTTGTAACTTCCGCATTTACACGGAAATATCATAATAACATTGGTTTATTAATATAAAGCTTAAAAACTAATGTTTAAACTGTAGTTTGTGACAATTCGCCCTTGAGAACAAGTTTGTCATTTGTTGCACGAATAATGTCGAATTATTTCCCTTCAAAAAATTACATTATACGTAAGATTCTCACAAATCTACGACTGGAAAAACAAAATAATTTACAACGTCAACAGCCAGGTCCTGCTCTGACCGCAGGTGTGCTGTCCACTGCAAAAAAGAAAAAAAAAAAAGATTAACGTTATCTTTCCGAAAGGAATTTTGGATCTTGAAATTATTAAAATTTGCATTGGCTTCTGAGCGTTCACAGAAGGATTGATCGTTAGCTCTGGGGTACGTTTTGCAATTGTCGTACTAACATAACAAAACCGGAAGACTAGTTGATTTTGAGAGATTAAGTAAAAGGAACCAAAAGTAAAACATGAAACTTAATCAATTGATCTAATGTGAAAGTACGTTTTGTTGTTGTTTCTTACAGTTTAAACGTGTTTGTTACGAGAGTTTACATTCTTCTTTCGACAAAACAAGAGAAACTGAAAAGCGTGTTTTTTTTCTCCAATGAAGTCCTTTTTGGGAAAACTCCTCATAATGGGTTTAATTGAGCTACAATTTAAAATCGTTGGATTACATTATTGACGAAATAAGATATATTTTGAAATTTGTTGGAACGCACTTTTACACGAGGTCCACTGAGACGCGATACCCTGTGCACGCCCCTCGGAGTAGCAATTAGCTTCATTAATCAATGCAGTTAGATGTATGACCGGAAATGTTTGATCGTAGCGAATGCTTTTTGAGAATAGTCTCCACGAACCATTGCTAGAACTAGAACTGTTGATAACTGCACAGCCGTTTCGACTCCTCAAACCTGTACGCTGCAGTGGGTGAAGTGGACAGCACATCTGCGGCCAGAGCGGGAGGTCCCGTGTTCGAATCCCGGTCCGTCGCCATACGAAGAGTGTAGTACTTTGTCAGGACCATTTCACTCAATTACACCTAATTGAATAAATATCGATGGAAAATGATTTAGATTTGCTCACCGGATAAACATTCAAGTATACCAACAAACAAGAATTCGTCTTTATATAATACACTTGTTTATAACCGCGAGGTTATTTCAACCGTGTTGTTTTATTTGCGACTTGCGTGATCCGAAGCCCAGGCGCTGGATACATTTGAAACGCAGCATTCGTCAGAACAATTACGAACTGGGATACCTTTCTCGGAAGCTTGCATTTCTCGCAGATCCGGAAAGGTGAACGGAAATGTAGGTTTCGCACGTTGCGTAATGTTATCGGGTCTCGTAAGAAGTTAGCATGCAGAGTCATAAAATAGCTATTCTCCCGCTGTAGGCCGCTTAATGACAGATTGGGATCATTAGTCTGGATGGGGTTCGCTTTCCCCTCCGTGTCTCTGTTTGTCTCTTCGTGAAAGTATTTCGTCTCACTGTCGCCGAGGAGCGCTGCTGTCGTCCTGGCTGGTGAAGGGAGGTGAGCGGAGCTTCAAAGCACAACTTCGTTCATACGATTCGTTCCTCGTGTGAACGAGTCTCCAGAGATGAACTACAGACAGTGTTTTGCATTTTATCCAATTATAAATGGAGAAGAGTTATGG
The DNA here is from genome assembly GCA_002313205.1 of Laupala kohalensis. Classification (NCBI taxonomy): domain Eukaryota; kingdom Metazoa; phylum Arthropoda; class Insecta; order Orthoptera; family Trigonidiidae; genus Laupala; species Laupala kohalensis. The sequence continues at coordinate 148,060 of NNCF01126096.1, read as the reverse complement.
TCCAGATATGGTAATAGAGGTAGCAAGACGAAATTCCCAGCGTTCTCCCCGAGCTTTCGAAATGTTAATTACTATTGTTTTTTAAATTATTAGATACATATTAATCCTATCATATACATATGTCAGGACCGAACGTACTACAATACTTTTATTGTTATCTTAGGAGTTGAATGTTGAAATGTTAAATCCTTAGTCTCTGCCTTAGGGCCCTTGAACGGAATTGATGGGATGGTCCCTTGCTTGCATCCGGAGGCTAAACTAGTTTATTGTCCTCCACGTGGTGATACGCAGTTTGTAACTGTTTTATTGGCAATAAATTTATTATTCTTATTTCATTATGCAACACTCTGATTCACGCATCTATGATGTTCGACCAGCATTATTTGCTTTGAAACAAATTTTGGACATTTTTGAAATTCAGAATTTAAAAATATATTTTACAGGTCGCCACCCAGCTTCAAAATTGTATATATTTTCAAATGTTGAAGCTTGGCAGCAATCCCTAAATGATACTTTTTTAAATATGAAATTTTGATGGCTAATAACGAATGGGAGGATCCTCCGTCTAAGTTTCAGAAAAATTCGTATTTTAAGAACCACCCATGATCACTGTCCTCGGTGACAGTGGCCTAATTTGAAGTGCATCTGGGTCACACGTGAAGAACACCTTTCCCTTGGGTGGAATACCTCAAGTAAACGAGAAAAAGAGTTGCACATCTCTCGAGTCCCGTTATCAAAGGCGATACATCTTCCGCTTTGGACTCTTCGCTCGTCAGGAACATGCACTAGAATTACCGTGACTCGAAGTTAGCAATTTGTAATGCGAAAGGAATCGGACTATAAACTGCGGTTAATATAGCCAACATAATTCACAGGTAAAGATGAAATATTCCAGTGATTTTTCATGTACATGCTGTTCTGCGTCTTTCACGTACAAAGTAAATGGATGTAGGTTGCTAGGAGTTACATCTAGATAACTCTCTCACACTAAGATTTATCGTTCTAAAACTTATCGGATAAACAAGAAGTTGACATTGCCAAGGAGATTTAAAGAAGTTTTGAAATTTTATGATCCTTACTAGAGTGCGTAACTGAAGATAGTAGTTTCTTATTGAGAAGCAAGGATATTTCCTAACTTTGGGGTTATTACAGGATTTATTTTGGAAGGTACACGACTCGTCATATTGAGATGGGTACATGGAATAACCATTTGCTACTGGATGATTTGATTGCGCAACACTGATAATCCTATAGATTGAATATCTTCTAGATTACTTCGTCAAGTTCCTTTTGGTATACGGTATTCCCCTGTCATTTAAGGAATCGTCAAAGTGTCATATAACTTTAATTTCACGTTATAACTTTGTTATTAATTTTGGAGCTTTTTCAGGAACACAACGGTAAAAAATATTTTAATTAATTTGCTCATGGTGTTGCAATTTGCAATGTCGTGAAAAGTGAATCACTTTTGCGCGCGGTCGTTCAGTTCATACGAAAAAAATCTTTTGATAAAAAGTATATGATAATGTTTTTACCTATTACTATATTTGGGAAAACAATAAATTTCTAAATCTGCCTCAATTTTGGTTTTTGACATTGTAAGATAATTTACTTTGTTATGTGTATGAAATTATAAGGGAGTTCACTATTCCCTCGTTGCCTTTGGAAATCTTTTGCAACGTTCCGGGATGATTAGTTTCGTCACCTTTAGCTTTTATTGTTCTCTTAAGTCGTCATATACCGTTTTTAATTGTTTTTGGCAATAAATTGACATTGACGTTTTTGTGTCATAGCGTAAATCCCATTTTCGATTCTATAACGAATGGGAGACACGTATTTGTTTTGGATTTGTGTACAGTTATGTTCCCGACGGCCTGACTTTCAAAAAAAACAAAAACAAATTGTTTCTGAAAGTAGAAATAACCCCTTCATCGTGATTTAGAAAATTTTGTCTTCTTTGCAACGTGAATGTAAACATTATACTTTCATAGTTTTGCTTTAGACTAATTTTGGAATTACATATTTTTTGAGACGTCGAGTATTTAAAATTGGAATAATTAAGGAATTGCTCTCTGCTTCGTGTTGTGTTCCGTTTTTTTAAATATTTGTTTGCGATACTTCAGATCCTTTCATTATTAATCTTAAAGTCACTTCACTATGATTATTTGACTAGTGAAACATTAGTTCCATGAAAAAATAAATTTATTTTCCGGTAACTCGTTAAATTAATTTAACTGAAACGAAACTTAGTTTTTGAAACCCGCAAAAGTCTATTTGGATCTCTCCAGATTTTTTAAGCTACACTTCGTTCTTGAGACCCACTTTTTTACTGGATAGAAAATACCTCCCAGTGCTATCGTTGTTGCATCTGAAGACCTTCTAGATCTCTGATTGTTAGATAAGGATCATCATTGTTTCCCGTTCAATTCCCATGCAGCGTCTTTCACACCTCCCTCGTCGTTACTGCAGCGGCTTCTTTGTCGGCTCGTCTATTGATCTCTGCGCGCTGTCCTCGTAAGGGTTATTATGTTCATTAACGAAGGTTAGTTACACGTATGTTGTTCTAATTGGATTCTTCTTGTGTATTTTGTGACACATAATAGGTGAACACCTTGTAATACGAAACACAAACCATTCCGCGATTGTCAACATGCGTATCAGTCTTCCGAAAAACGTTCATCGTACGGTACATATCACTGATCCAAAATATTACATCAACGTAATATTAAATTCATTAAAATTCTAATCCATTCTAATTTTGTTGAAATGTTTACCACACAAGTCCATAAATACAAGTAAATTATAAATAAATTAACTTCGTTGTCAAAAAAGCAGTCGCAAACTACGTATGACCACGTGGGGGATAATTAAATAAGTTATTCTCCGGAAACAAGCAAGGGACCACCCCATCAATTCCGATCAAGGGTCCAAGCGCAATGGCGGATTTAATACTTATAAAAACAATTTAATAAAACTCCTACTGTTATCAATTTATTGTTCCAAAATGAATCGTGTATATAATGCGCTGCACTCAAAATTGGAGATTAATAATAACAAAAGCATTAAATGACATTCCCTCCCGCCTATAGACAATCCGTCAGGATGGGGCTACAGAGATAATGTACACCAAAGTGCCAAGGTTGCGTACCGTTAATAAATTTATAATAAATTTATTTATTGTCAAAAAACAGTTACAAACTGCGTATGACCACGTGGAGGACAATAAACTAATTTACTCTCTGGAAGCAAGCAAGGGACCATCCCATCAATTCCGATCAAGGGCCCTAAGGCAGAGGCGGATTCAAAAAAAATTTCAGCAGAAGTTCCTAGATAAGATAAAAAGTTAGTTGCGAGTTATAATACTAATAGAATGTCAATATGTTTGTAATTTAACGCAAATATGTTTGTAAATTTACATGTACAAGTTATTATCGAACTATAGATTATTCTGAGTATAGTGTTTAAAAATCATAAGAGTTGAAAAAACACTAAATTCACGATTTATTGTTACAATTAACACGCATTAATCTCTTAACACGTTATCTCAATGAATTATGATTTTGTGTGTGGAACTACATTTATCTTATAATGAATTCCAAGAAATGTATGTAAAAGTCCCTCTCTTTCTGGTATCGTACATAAAGTATAATGTGAATCCAAAATGGAAAATTGTGGAACCCCAAAATTGTTACAAAAAGGTGCACAGAAAGTGGCTTCAACATTAAAAAAGCGAAATTTAATACCATTATAAAAGATAGAAAATGTATAGGGAGTTAAAAATCGTCTTATGGTGGATTTATTTTAACTCCAGTGCTATTGCTCTTGAACATATTGCAATCAGCTCGAGATAAAGTTCTTTAAGTTATTCAAATCGTCTTAGTTTACCAACAATCGAATGGCGCGGAACGTAATTCCTTTTTTTCTCCTCTTTTCTCAACGAATCCTTTCAATAGGATTAGAGTCACAATAAGTTTCTTTCAAAGAGTGAAATGAGAAAAGAAAAATATTTATTTTGAATACTTTAAATGTATTAAATAACTTGATTTTCATGTTACGCAGCAATGTAAAAAATAGCTTCTCTATTATTCGGTATCGTTTGCCAATGAACACATGTAACGTAGTTCATTATCAAGCTTTAATTACCGAGAACAATATCTGTGCAATTACTGCAGTACGGAACTAATCATGTCCTATGGTAATGAACCAACATGTAACGCTATGGTAATAAATCATGTCACCCAAAATCTAAAAGATATAAATAAATTGAATCTCTTTAAATCCACGGTTGACAGCTTTTTAATGTGCTATTGTTTCTATAATGTGAAAGAATTTACAGATTTTAATAAATGAAGTTAATGAGAGTTTCAATTTCCTAATAAATATTGTTTTCCACATGACGTTGGATGATGGAATTGATGTTAATATCTCTTATACTGTATCACGCCATTGTCATAGTACTCTATTTATTGATTAAATTCCTTTTTCATACATGTTGATTTTGCTCCCTTTGTCTATTAATAGTTTATTTCTAACTGTACGCAAACTTGGCACTTTGGTTGTCTACATTATCTCTGCAGCCCCATCCTGGGTTTTACTCCGGTTTTCCTCCGGGTAGTGACGGATTTTCCTTGGGCTGGAATGTTATTAATATCTTTGATTTATTAATCTCGAAGTTTTACTGCACTAATATCTAAAATTTATTTTGAATAATAAATGGATAACAGTAGGTATTTATTAAATAATTTCTTTTGTGAATATTAAATTCGCCACTGCGAATGGTCCCTGGATCGGAATTGATGGGATGCTCCCTTGCTTGTCTCCGGAGAGTAACTTAGTTTATTGCCACCCACGTGGTCACATGACGCAGTTTGCAACTGCTTTTTTGACAGTAAAGTTTAACAAGTAGCAGTGCGAATGAGTACAGCAACACGAAGGAAGGTCATGAGAAGACAGGAAGGCGAACAAGGAAACGTAGAAAGGGGAAACAAGAAAAAAGGGAAGGGACGTATTCCGGAGGAGACAATGGTCTATGAAACTCTGCAAGAAATTATTGCAGACGAGAAATTAAAATGAGTCAGGAAAAATGTAACAGCAACTTAAGAACAGAGTGAAGGATTTATGGAAAACAGTGCAGCAGTTAAGAAAGGAAAATGACTAACTACGGGGAAGAATAGTGGAAATTGAAAAGATAACGGATGCGAAAGAACTTATGATAGCACTGGGAGAGAAGGTAGAAAATGCAGATTTAAAGTTTATAGATCGTAGAACAGTGGAGAGCCTGGAAGAAAGAATAATTACGGTCTTGGGTGAAAGATGGAACGCAATAAAGGAAAGATTGAAAAGGGAAAGAAACACGTGGGAGAGAATGGTGCAGGAACAATAGATGCAGTAGAGGAGAAAATAAAGAAATGATAAATTTGAGGAAGGACAGAAGTCGCATGAAGAAAGGATTGTAGGAGTAGTTAAAGAGCTCGGAAAAAATGTATGCAAACAAATAGAAGTCGGGAGGAGCAAAGTGGTGAAATAATGGTGAAACAAAGGTCACAAACGGATAAAAAGAATGTAATACTCGTGGAGACAATCAAGGATGAAGGAGAAACAGGAAGATTGGCAGAAGAAACGTTCTCAGAAACAGTGAAAAGGAAGAATATTACGGTGAATATAAAAGGGACGAGAGGAAGGAAAGATCACAAACTAATTGTAATTGGGGAAACGGAAAAGGAAGTGGAGAAATTAGAAAGAGAGAAATCAAAAGATGATGGGGTCAAGTTTTTACGACTGAGGATGAGGAAACAGGCTAATAATACATGGCATACGATGTGACACAGCTAATGACGGATATCTAATATCGATATACGACCCAAACCTTAAAGACATTCAATCCAAGGCTAATTTCTTTACCGCTGCCCGAGAAGTGACAACACGAAAGGGGACGCCTCAGGCAGGTAGGATAATAGAGCTGGATTCGTGTTTTTACAGATACTTGATGAAGAAAGGACGGATATCTATAGCGATAGAGAACTACTGGATAAGCGAGCGCAATTCACCATTACGTTGTTTCCGATGCCAACGTTTTTTATATATAGAGAAAAAGAAAATACGTGCGGTCATTGTTCAGAGACTGGACACAAGTATTTAACCTGTATAAATAGAACTAGATCAGCAGTTTGCACAAATTGAAAAAGAAAAAGATTACTACATGACCTTAAGACAACTGATAAAAACTTCCCAGATTACATAACGGCTAAGAGAATTTTAGAAACACAATCAGACTACGGTAATTAAGATATGGCAGCAGAACGCACACTGGTCAATAACAGCGTCAAGAAAAAGGGGTTTCATGGAGGAGCACCATACATGCATTGCTTCCTTACAGGAGTGTTACCAGTATCGAGGGAAAACTTGCCATAATAAAATATCAGCTAGGGTTCTGGAAGAAGAGGTTGGATGGACGACTGTAGTAGTAACAACGAAAGACAGAAGAATTGAAACTGCAGGAATTCTGCAAAAAAATTATAATAACTTGTATGATAAGGCATGCCAACTCCGATTTATTATTAGTAAGTGCATATATGAAAGGGAAAAGGAAGTAGCACAAAGAAATACTGATGCTAGAAGAAATACTAAAAGCTGGGAGGGGAGAAAGGATAATCTTATGCATGGATACTAATGGGAGATCAACATTGTGGGGTGATAAATTAACGAACGGAAAGGGACAATGATAGAAAATATGAATAGTCAATGCGGTTTAATAATACAAAATGTGGGGAAAGAAACAACTTTCCAAAGTGAAGTGGGTAAATCAATGATCGTGCTTCACGGGAAATGGGAACAGGAATACATAGCTGGAGACTAGTCAGAGGTGTAACATCGGATCACAAAGGAATTTTGTTTGAAGTGAACACTAATAGAGATACTGAAAGAATGCAATTGACGCAGAGGAATTTGAGAAAAATAGATGTGAGAAAATTTCGACAACGCTTAACAAGAGCAATAAGGTATCGAGTAGATGGGGAGATAGAAGACAGAGTAGACAATATTCAAGAAACAGTTTTAAGAGTAGCAGCAGATTGTGGAACGAAAATGAGGACACATAAGAGATCGGGAAACATGTGGAGGAAGCAAGAATTAGATATGTTGAAGAAAAAGAGAGAGAAAGCCAGAAGAAGATATCAGCGCGCAAAAAGACAGGGGAGGGAGTCAACCACAGAACATGAGGAATACAAGAAAGCTCTTCTGTGCATATAGGAAAAGGATTAAGGAATGTAAATCCGAAACATGGCAGTAATATGTACTGAAGAGTGAACGCAATAGTATCTGGGGTGTACTTTACCTAATTGCGCGGGATAAAGAATACGAAGCAGATATGGAGTACGTTGACTGATGGACAGCGGAACACTGAAAGTTTGCGGGAGACGGCGCAAAACCGTTTGGAAGTAATGATACCAAGGAATGGGAAGACGGGCGAGGGTTAATGTCGAGCGAAAGACTTGATACAAATAAATGAAGAAGCAATAATGTCCCATATTTACAAAACAAAAAACCCTACATATTCTGAGACGAATATAACAGTCCATACTTTTCATTTTCTATTGACTTTAAAGGAGAAGAATAAGGAGGTGGACTGCTACCCGAAATGCCCCGTAGTACTTAAAGTGTTTCCGTTGGTTTTATCGAAAATGGAAGCATCTGATTCCTGTTATTTGAACATGTGAATCAATTACAATACCCCAATTACTCATCTCCACAATATCAATTTGATCATCTTGGAAGTGGTAGTCAGCCTTTACTGAATTTTATTGCCCTTTATCTCCACTACACGAATGCAATTCACCGTAGAGCTGAGATTTCGGCAAGTTCCGTTTAATAGAGCACAGATCTAGGTAAAAGAAGAAAAATAAAACTCAACTAGTGGAATAAAAACTGCCTGACTCCTAAACGTGCGCAGAGAGATTTTTGAGGGACCTAAATGTTTGAACTGGTAGAGTGCTAATATGGTTTGTGTTAGCTTAGACTGTGTTTGCGAAGTACCCGCATTCCTTTCGGTCCCCACAAAGAAAATGTCTGGTGGCAGAAGACGATAGAGCTTGGCTGCGATCACATTCACAGAACACTCAATATATTTCTTTAGTGAAATCATATCTCGTGATTTTAGATGGTCAATATTTTTATTGGTTTCCAATGGTTAATTTACAAATAGTTATTTATGTCTTTTATTATTCTATCAAGAATATTGTTCTTGTAGTTTTTATAAACTTGGAATCTCGAGATAGGTTTATCGTGCAATCTTCCATCATGCCTTAAAATAACTATATTTAAAAATAGAATGATATTATACAGCTTTAAAAAATCAGTGTGTCGTTATTAATATCTCTTGATAAAACACTCGCGCTCCAACACACATTCCTTCTCTGGCTTGATAATTTTGCTAATAAAATTTCAAAATTCCCCCTACCCTTGAAGACGCTAGAAAATTGGTTTTTTTTACATTCCAGACACAATAAAAAATGATCAGACAAGAAAAAGCTTTTAAAGTCTTATAACGGAGAATTAAATAAGCTAAACTTTGATAACATAATTTGTTGCATTTTAATAGAGAGGAAAATTGAACTTCAGTCTATTACTCTTGAAAACCGAATAGTAGTATTCTATGTTCGAAAAGTGTTAAGTATTAGTTAACGTNGCGAACGGGATGGCGCAGTCGGTAAGCGCATGAGCGCGTAGAGCTCAAGGTCCCGGGTTCGAATCCCGGTCCCGTCTACCATTTTCATTCGACGTAACATGATTAATCTGTTACCTGGCGGTGAGGTTCACCGCAATCTAAGAGATTTCTATGTTAAAATAGCGGATAAAAGAATTGATTGAACTTAGCTTTTTTGACAAGACATGTTTTTTTTTCTATTTCAAACTGAGTGTGACGACGTAGGAGGTGGGGGGGGGCAATACACTAGTTCACTGTATGGGGCCGTGCCATCAATTCCTATCGAAGGGGCAAAAGAAAGCGGGGCCCTGCCTCGGAGCACTATCATGACAAACGTCAAAGAACAAACATAGTTAGCTCCTTGTAATAACATCCAAAGAGTATATAGCTTTGCACCTTCCTCTACAATAGCTTAGAATCGGTTTATTTCAATTTGCAATTTGAGATACCAGTTGTGAAATCGATGTTCTCAAAAGTGTGAAAAACTATAAATTTGTCTAAATCTTGAAACGAAATTAAGGAGAGATAATTTAATCGTGGTACTGTAAAAGTTTATTAAATAACTACTGTATATGAGACTCAATTCATTCTTGTGTTTTCTTTTCAACTTAACTGGTAGCTGTTCTCTTTGTATTCGTCATACATTCACTGTAATAAAAAATTCGATGCTGATCCAATTCTCCGTGTAAAATCTTTGTATAATCCGCGAAGTTTCTTGCTCTTGTTAGTTATGTCTTATGATGGTCAGAAAACACGTAATTTTCCTGTAAAAGAGAAATATGAACCTTTCGGAGGAGAACTACTGCAGTAATGATGGTGATTATTGTTTTGTCTCGAAAGATATGAAAGAACGCAAAACTACGACAGAATATTTCTTGAAATTGTGTTTGTTATACCCCTTCAAATTCATACGGAGTGTGTCGTAATCTGGGTAAGAGTTGATGAAAGTCTTCTGATTAAAAGTACACCATATATGAGAGTTTCGGACGAAATATGATTATTTCATTGTTAAAAGCTTACAAAAAAAATATCTGTATTGGATTCGAGCATTTCGTTTTTCTGTGTCCAGAATGTGAAGTACGAGTCTACAAGATATTTACTTGGCTGCGTCCAGGTGATGCTATGCTGTGAGCTGATATTTGAGAGAGAAATTTTACGTCCAAATCTGAGTTACAAATCGATGCGATATCATTGCGAATAATTCTTGATCTCTAAAAGAGTGTTTCTTTTTCGAAAATTTATGATCACTCATCACCAAATGATTTTAAAAACATTATTGTGTGAAAACAACTTAACCAAAAAATACCAAAAGGTTTTCCAGAATCCTTCGTTATAATGCTGTTCAAATATTTTAAAATACTTTCAAGTTTAGAGCTTTCTACTGTACTTTCGCTCGTATCAAATTACTTTGTCATAGTTTGTTGGTTTTGAAAAAAAAAGAAGGAATGTTCATTTTCTTAAGTCGTAAGTATTCTCTGAAACAATTTTACCTCCAAGTTCATGGCGACACTAATAGTATGAATTCGTCTATTTTTAAATTCTCCAGACCATCATAAAAAGTACTTTTAATATTACTTCAAATAAGAATAATTATTTTAATCCCCGCAAATTGTATTTCCTTAATTTAAATTCTAATATTTTTAAATCGGCACATTTTAAACGTACATCACTTCTAAAATCTAAATCTTACCGTAAAGTTTTCTCCAGGTGTCCCTTGGATACTTCGATGGGATTGGAACGCAATGAACATTTATCATCACAGTTCATTAACATTGAGTCAAGCGCATTTCGTTCACGCACTTTTTGTTACGTTGGCATGTTTGCGAAAACTATTTCCAGCGATATTCATTTTTTTTTCAGTACAAACGTAATTTTACCCATTTCACAAGGAGAAAGTGGAAGCCATACAGCATTAAAATACTGTTCATGTCCATCACTAAAATTTTGCTTGAACTAAAATTCCGAGACGAAATAGTAAAGCAGTAAATCGTGTCATTAGCGGAACATTCATTGAAGGGAAAACTCGACAGGAAATGGTGTAAAATCCAGAAACGAAATGTCTGGTTTTACATTTAACGATGAAGCAAACCTAACGGTAAATACTCGCCAAGAAACCACTTATAAAGATATAAATATTACTAACGTTATGTTTGCAACGTCGACAGCCCTCAGGTGAAAATTGCGGATGGTGCAGTGGATAGCACACCTGCGGTTAGGGCGGGAAGTCCCAGGTTCGAGTGCCGGTACATAGCAATTTTCACCTGAGGGCTGTTGACGTTGCAAACTCTCTCTCGGAAGTTGAGAGTTAAAAATAACGTTATATTTGTTTCCAATTCTGTGAAAAGATTTAAATACGGAATAATAATTCATTTCTCGACGTCCAGAGCGCGTCCTTGCATGTAACGGGAAATGTCTGCTTAGTAACGTTTAAGTTTTGCATCAATTACAAATGTTAATGTACTTTATACAGTTTGCAAGTTCACAGTGTACAGTCGTTTAGGAGGTATATGATCTTGGAAATATATTATTTTACTTTTATATTTCATCGTTCATTTAATTAGCAACGAATTTCGTTTTTCTACTTTAAATGACTTTGTTCCTCCTCGCCGCTACTTAAATGAGATCTGTTTAGAAATAAGATGTGCGAATTTTTCAGTCGGTTTGAATAATAATAATAATAATAATAATAATAATAATAATAATAACAATAATAATAATAATAATAATAATAATAATACCCTTGCCACCCAGGGATTGAAATTTAAACGGGATTCAATAAAAGAAATATTTTTGAAAGACACAAACTCAATGTTTAAAAACAGTAATGATTTTTTTCTTAATAACTGTGATTATTTTGAAAATGATAGGTTTATCTCATTTTGATAGATCATCTCTGGCTTCTTGCTCCCTTGGCTCTTAATGTGGTTAATCTACTTCATGCAACATGTTCCACTTCGTCTTTTCCGATGCTAAATACATTTTAATGATTTATCATCCAATGAGATTGACCTACGCAGCAGCACTGCACGACCCAACATGGATGCCCGAGGGTTCAGGAAGCAGCCGATTTGACCCCATCCTTCTCTTCGTAGAACGCGGTAATACGCATGTCTTGCGAGTGTGTCTCGCATCATCTCGGGCTCCACTCAACTGAACCCAAGGCGCGAGCGAATACTCGAGAACGAGACGGGAGAATCTCAAGGTTATTACAGTCTTCGCAGCGAAAGAAAAGTAACCGCGAGATGTAACCAATGGAGCGAAAGCGCTCTGTGTTGTCATATCGTCATGCGTAGCAGCTACACCCATCCCAGATATTCCAGCACTACGCGTCCGTTGCCATACGGTGTCGCTTGGTGTCGTTAGGTCGCTGCGCCTCTATGTAGCTGCAATTACAATCACTCGCACAAACTTTTATGATTTTGGGGCACTTATGATATTGTTAAAGTATTTACCTCTATTTTTATTCTAATTTAGTTCAAGATTTCATACCACCTTAAAAGGCCTTATCCACACAATTTTTTGTGTGAACTTTTTAACAAACATGTTCGTAAGAAACTCTATATTGTATGAATAAGTCCTGAAATGTGGTATGAAATAGTTAACTATATTAATAATACTGGTCAAGTCCACATTGATTTCTGGTGGTGGGATGCGTCTTAAACCCATAGGGGATGGACTTATACTTAAAGGAATGTCANGAATAGTGGTAAAAATGGGAATGTCGGTACTTGTTTAAGTAGCCCCAAAATGACATACTCTACAATATCAGTCATTTTCCATATTTTTACATGTCACCCCCCCCCATGACATCCTTATGGATGCTAGCGGTGTCTTCCGTCACGAAATTTCAACTTACAGGACTTTGTAGGCTGAATTTTAAGAGTTCAGTGGGCAAAAGTTCATAAATTTTGGAATGAAACACTAGGTTTATATTAGAGAAGACATGGATACTTTTCTCTATATTCAGAAATAAAGAAATACATGTAAATCTTATATTATCATTAATATGTATCAAATTCATTACTAATACATTATAAAAAATGTTTGCAAAATATGCTATGACATCACGGTTCATTTTTTTAAACTTCACTTCTCGTATGTTATTAGCTTTACAATTAATACTTGCTACGTGTTTCATTACGTTAGACAATTGTTAACGTATCTGTTAACTAGTCAGTGTAAAAGAATAGAGATAACAAATAACATTGAAGAATGCTTGAATAACACTCTCGTTCATGGATCGAGCAGACAGCACCGTGGAGAATATTCCAAAAGCACGTGAGTTGTACCATTCACAGAGAGTTTTCAAGAAGGTAAATATCTGACGTTAATTTCGTGTTCTTGAAACTATGACACTTGCTTCATCTCTGAAACAACGGATCATGTTTCACGTGTAGTTAAAACAGATGGACATCTGATAACGCGTGGCAAATCACAGTTGAGATTAGAATGTTTTCGTCTTGTGACGAAGAATAAAAACATTCCATGTAACATTAGTATGAAAATAGTGTTATCATAAAATTGTGATTTGGGGAGGTCTCAAGAGATAATTAAGGAATGCATTTTATCATAGATTATACTGTCAGAAATAGCAAAGGTAACAATAATTTTTTGGTTTGTTCCCAACGATATTTTTCAGAACAATGAACATAACTAATTGAAACATAATTATTGTACGTGATACATTTCAGGTAAAGAACGCTGCTTTTATCTGATAGTTTAAATGAGCTAGACAGATAAGATCATGTAGAAAGAAAGATATTTTTTTCAAATTTAAGGTATGAGTTAATACACACAATTTTGAATTATTTAAGGTATGAGTGACACAATTTTGAATTATTAAAAACAATCATGGAATTACTTTCCAATGACCTGTGAGAGGTTCGGATATCCTCCACTTGCAAAAACACAACAACAATTTATTTCAAAACCTTTCATACCTCGTTTTCATGATTCCGTTTTTTTTCTTAACAATGAGTGAATCGCGCGAAAGTAAAGATGTCACCAAAACTAGACATTTTATTACTCTTTGGATGTTTCTGGGATTTTAAATTCATCATGCATTATGTTTCATATCAGCGAAGGAATATTAAATATGAAAAAAACTAGTGTTTTTATTACTTTTCAACCAATAATTATTTGTCCAACTGTTTCAGCTTATAACTCCTCCCGAGCGTAGGTGTGTTCTCGGAGAAATATTTATTTTTTGTGTGTGTGTGTGGCTTTACGGCTCATGTCGACATCAAAGGTCATTGGAGCCCTTAAAACTCGTACAGGTAGGGAAAATGCAGTTACGCACTAGGGAGAGCCAACATGACTTTCCCCGCGTGTGGGACTCGTCGAATGACTCAACCCTACCCACTAAAAACCCT
>NNCF01126096.1:105350-133831 GCA_002313205.1 Laupala kohalensis | reverse complement strand
GATGTATGTTGTGAGATATTTTTTGGTATGTTGTAGTTCGGGAGGGTTTTTAGTGGGTAGGGTTGAATCATTCGACGAGTCCCACACGCGGGGAAAGTCATGTTGGCTCTCCCTAGTGCGTAACTGCATTTTCCCTACCTGTACGAGTTTTAAGGGCTCCAATGACCTTTGATGTCGACATGAGCCGTAAAGCCACCCCTCAAAAAAAAAAAAAAATTCTGTCACACGTGACTTTTTACTTCATAATTCCGTTTCCAAGGCAACGTCACCTCTCTGCTCCCACGTGATCTCGGAAGTGACTGTGCTTCCATGCGAAGTTCATTATTTCCGTTGTTGCGAACGTATTGGGGGCGATACCTACCCCACTAAGTTAATTTTTTTATTTGCCAATATGAGCTGCTTTCATTTATTTCAGACAAAATGGATCGTTGTATAGAAAACTGTGAAATTTATGAGTTTTTGCTAGATGCATATGCGATAATTGCAAATAACTGCCGTCATACAGAGGTAGATAATGATTGTTTGGTTGATTCATTGGTAACTTAGCTCAAGCCAAGTTACCTCTTATTATTATCTTTATAGAAAGTCATTGTTAATTTTTTCTTTATAGCCAACTCATTAATCTTAACTTGATATCCCTCAAAACATGTTTTTTATTATTATACAACTAGGCTTTATTTGTTTTTAAAACAAATTCCATGAATTAGATTCTAAGAGAAGAAATATTGGACTGTTAATAGTGCCTTAACTATTGGAAAGATATTTCTTTAATTTAATGTAATCTATATTTTTAATCAATTGAATGGAATGAAAAATTATTTAATTCCAGAACTGAATACTGTATGCTTGGATATTATTTTTGTCTGTCAAGTTGTCTCAGTGAGATTATAACGTGATATTTACTAAGAGCTTTTTCTATTAACTGGCAACTGACAAATACGTCAATACACCCTTCTCCAATGGGAGAGCATCGCAAGTAAATGAATTAACATCTTCGCTGCAATAAGTTTGTTAGTCGGACGAAACAACACTGAACAATTACTAAAATATCAACAAATAATTTTTTCGAGTTCATGTGTATATATTGCAATATTGCCTGTCCATTTTTATGTAATCGTATTAACAAAACGAAATCCTTTATTTTAATAATTCTCTCTCTTTCGGAAAGGACAAATTTGATGTACAACTTTAGTCTTCATTTGAAGAGTTTTAGACGAAGACAATATTTACAATAAACTCATAGCATCCGCCGTGGATGCGTTATACACCACCCTGCACCTAACCCAACCTAACCTCAATAATGCCGAGTGCAGTCCCTCCACTGAGTGAATGGCCAGAGCAATTCCGGTTGCTTTTCGGTCTGTAGGTGTCGCGTGTGCATTCCTAGCTTCAGTGTAGAACAAGGATGAGAAGAATGATGATGTAATGGATTGTAAGGTCAGGGTCATCACGATTATTCCTCGGTAAGAAACGTTGCCGTAAAGCATGAACCACTTCCATACCGTGCATTTAAAATAGCGGACTACTTCATAAATAATATCAATTTTAAATAAAGTTTTTAAATAATGTATGGAAAAGCAACACAAGAAAAGTCGTGTAAAAATGTAGAAATGAAAGTAAATATTTAAAACATTATAAATTCGCCTTAAGAATAATATTAGACACTAAATTGGAAATCCGAAAATCACTAAAACTTCTGTCACATTTGTTCATTAATTGAATTCTCCCCATAGTACGCTTAATTCAAAAGATTAATTATCAAATAATCCATTACCTTATGGTACAGTGTCTGCTTCAGACCATCTAATTTCAATAATTTTAATAAAATTTTGATTATAATAATTAAAGTTCGTTTAAATACCAGAAAAAATTATTTTTATAATTTACAATATCCAATTACAATTTCGCGTTAAAAGTTAATGGTTTTGTAATATGGGTATTATTACTTTTTCACGCATCTGATAACATTCGTGTATCGGGGTTTTTATGTTTTTATATCAAATAAATAAATGAATAAATAATAATAATATAATAATAAATTTATTGTCAAAAAACAGTACAAATTGCGTATGACCACGTGGAGGACAATAAACTAATTTACTCTCCGGAAGCAAGCGAGGGACGTATTCCATCAATTCTGATCAAGGGCCCTAAGGCAGAAGGCAAAAAAGTGAGTCGTGATAATACAAGTCATTGGAATTCCCTACACTAGTGTCACCCACAAAACCGTTTTACCTTAATCCATACTAATACAGAAACGCGTAACGTCACAGTGTGAGTCTGTCCGTTTGCTACCTGATCACGACTAAACCTCTGAATCGATTGTGATAAAATTTGGCTAAAGGGGATGGTTTACCTGTTCACAATAAGCGCATACGCTAACGTTTGTCATAAAATACGCGATAAGAATGATAGAAGTTGTATCTGACAAATGTAGATGAAATCGGGGCAAGAAGAGAGTTATATTGGCTTACGCCACCTAAACGGTTAGAGATAGATGAGAACTATGAATGACAATATTGTTCGCCTAAAAGAGTCCTACAAAAAAGTCCGGGACAGCTTTTGTGTATCAACAAAAATTAACCTGAATTATCGATAAAACGTTGTTAAAATCAGAAGCGTTAAAATACTTCAATTTAAGAGAAATTTAAGAAGGAAAAATATTCGTCATCAAATTGAATGCATTCTTTGTTTATGCATTTTGAAAAATAAATAAATAAAACAACGTCTTTAAATCCTCAAATTTCGACGAATAGTTTAGATTTTTCAAGAATTTTACTAAAATGAACCGCGTAATGCCTCGGAAGAGATAATTCGACCGACGCGGTTTCTGTGAAATTGGTGTAGAGCAGGGGTCGGCAACTGTTTTTGGCCGCGGGTCAAAATCAACCAAAATGTGAGTATTCAAGAAACGTTTGGGTCAGAGATATTCTCGTATTAAAACAGTCTTTTAGTAAATAAGATATATTTTATTAAGAAAATAATTACATACATAGTTCAATGAACTTTATTTATAAACGTTCTCTTCGTTCAACTTGATGTTGAACTTGTGACCACAGTTTAGTCAAGTCTGGTCACTAGTTGGATCACTTGCAATTATCAAATGGGTCACTCGGTGACCCTCGGGTCATAGGTTGCCGACCCCTGGTGTAGAGTATACGGTCAAGTTTTGTATTAAATTTGTATAATTATGAATTTGAAAAATTAGATGCTGTATGTTTTAAAAAATCAGTAAATAAAATTATTTTGATATTACAATATAGATTTTTTTAATTCTTTCTTGACTAAAAGTAGATTGGAGTAAAGAGAGATCCCGGGCGACGAGTCATAGAGAAATCCTACGCGCCTTCTGTCACGTGACGAAACAACTTTCCGAGTCAGCGAAATATTGACGAGCGACCTCTGGTGGATCTATGGGAAGGGGCTTGAACTCGGAACTGATAAAACTGAAGTTGATATATGTTTTATACTTTGTAAAAGTATAAAACAGACTAATAAAATTAATAATACCATATTAATATCTTTAATAAATAATTGTTATTGTTATTAATAATGCGATACTCTTAATTGTTAATCATTTATTTGATGCATTTTATTTATAAAATTTGTGTTATAAAACCATAATTTTTAAACAAAATGCTCTCCAGTTACATCCCCCACCCCCCGTCGTTGAATTCGGTCTGGATCCGCCACTGAGAGCGACGGACGGTCTGCCCACTCCAAGACGTCCATCGTGGAATTCAACTCCGTCTCCTACGAAGGTCATGGCGCCGCGCCGTGTGGCCCGATTCACACCCACCCACTACTGGCTCTTCCAAGAGAGTTCACGCGCAAGTCACGAAGTGTCTGTAAACAAAGTGCAGGAAGTGGAGGTGGGATTCGCGTGAGCGGAGAGCGAAATCACCGGTTGCGGGAGTCAACAAATTGAAGAGCAACTCAATCGATTCGCCGAAAGCGTAAACGTGTTATCGAGGAGCGACTACGAAAGGTTTACGATTTACCGATATGCCTATAGCACATCATGTTATCTGACATTTACAGCTGCTGCTACTTCTTTGTTCTAATATCACATGACGCGGATGTATCTAAATATAATAAATATATCTAGGGGCAAAGTGTTTATTGTAACAATAAATCGTGAATTTAGTGGGTTTTTTTCAACTCTTATGATTTTTAAACACTATACTCAGAATAATCTATAGTTCCATAATAACTTGTACATGTAAATTTACAAACGTATTTGCGTAAAATTACAAACATATTGACACTCTATTCGTTTTATAACTCGCAGCTAACCTTTTATCTTATCTAGGAACTTTTGCTGAAATTTTTCAATCCTTAGCCTCTGCCTTAGGGCACTTGATCGGAATTGATGGAATACGTCTCTCGCTTGCTTCCGGAGAGTAAATTAGTTTATTGTCCTCCACGTGGTCATACATGGCAGTTTGTACTGTTTTTTGACAATAAATTTATTAAATGTATCTCAAGTGGGGTGCACCGTGCGTTTATAGACAGTCGAAACACACATTTACATTTAATCAATATTTCTTTATTTTAAATGCGACGAGCTCGAGTTCATCACATGAGAAAGTCTGATTGTGAACATATTAATAATAAATATATCTTATCTAATAATACATCATTCTTTAGTATGATTGTTTAAAATGGAATCATATATTGAATGTTTTACACAAACTAAATGGTTTAATCTAATGTCACTACCAATTCAAAGCAAATATTGGGAAAATCTATAAATATTTACTTACAAGTATATGTAACCTACTTTGTGTAAATCTCATAAATGTTGAAGCAATGTAGAGAAAATTGAAAACGTCCAAGTGGAATATTAAAATGAGTAACAACACAGAATATTTAATGACTGTT
This sequence comes from Laupala kohalensis, assembly GCA_002313205.1. Classification (NCBI taxonomy): domain Eukaryota; kingdom Metazoa; phylum Arthropoda; class Insecta; order Orthoptera; family Trigonidiidae; genus Laupala; species Laupala kohalensis. Next base: position 128,947 of record NNCF01126096.1, on the reverse strand, counting down.
AAGTGGAAGTTGTCAAATTTCTTCAGTATTATTATTTCTTTCTGTTCATATTTTGTATTGAATACTCTGGTCTGTACAGATCAAGAACAGCTAAAGGAGATGATATGGTGGAAATATTGTACCTTATAAAATAAAACATTCAATGTACGTACAACAAAGACAATACTTCCTTATTACATTACAAGACTTCAAAAAATCAACAATATGGAGAAGATGAGTCAGTTAGAAAATCAATTAACAAACATCTTCTGATTGTAAAACTGTAGTTCTTGCAAAATACTTTCGATTACTCGAAGCAAACTTAACGTATAATAACAGAAACTTCGTGAACGTCGAGAATAATGGTAATATTCAACAGAACTGAGGACAGGACTCTGAGCGATCTTATAATCATCCTTTCTCTGTTAAGGGAAATAAACCCGAGACGCCAGAGGATTCTTCCAGGTTAACAACCTCTCCGGGGAGCTTTCAGTCCCACTAGGAAAAGGTTTAAAAGTTTCGCCGATGAAATCATGCATTACAGTTATTATTTTACTGCAAATGTTTTAGGAATTACTCCATTGAATAAACCTAATTGATTTTTTAATTCTGAAATCAATTAGATATGTTTCAAATATTTATCAGCGAAAATTCTTGTAGGAAGACTCCAACATTTTCAAAAATGAATATTTATTCAAAAACTTTAATAAATTTTACTCCATTGCCTTATCCCAAATAAATAAAATATAAACGCTGTTCGTTGGTAAGCACATCACTCGATTTGGCTAAATTTCTATTAATGTTCGTAATAGTCAGGACAACGTTTTGAGGGAAAGAAAAATTTGAAAAGTTGCTCGGAAAATTGGAAAATTCGGGGAAAACCGAAATTGCTTTTTTCTGTGGGATTTTTGTACGAAGAGAAAAATACTTCTCTGAACGAGGTGAGATGATGAATTCTTAAACTAAAAGATATGCAGTAAAGCACTATGATTTACTAACTGTATTGCCCTAAAAGATATAATGAAATATTAAAGTGTAAGTAGGATACGAAAATGGCGAAGAATGCGAGAAAGAAGGGTTTTACGAAAACGCAGATAAAGCAATTCAGTTCGCGCTGTATTGAAATGTGACCACAATGTTGACCGACACTTTCGAAGAGCGGTATATGTACTCGTAAGATATCGGATATATACTATATTTGGGGAATCACAACAGTCAGTTTAAAATGCAGTCGTGAGACATTTACCGAAAATATTTCCTTCCCGGGTTACTCATTGACATCTCTAATACACTCAATATCATCAACTACGAAATTCCTTTCAACAAATTAGTATTCATACGGTACTTGACATCATCTCACTAATAGTCATTAACATACCTCCGAGAGAGTATTCAATAAGTTCCTAATATGACGTGTTAGACGACTATCTTTCGGGGACTACGTCAGTTACCAGCGGTGTTCCTCCAGGTTCAGTTTTAGAACCTGTCCTCGTTCTATTGTATGTAAATAATATTCCTCCCTCCGCATCTGACCGCCCAATCGCGTTCTTCGATGATGGCTCCAACTCACTTGAATACACCGGAAAACTCTCTAGAGATAATCTGTAGCCTGTCTTCTCATGAACCTACAAATCAATGCCAGCACGATAGTGGTTTCACGCAAATAAAATAATACAAAAGTGTTGAAATTGAAAAAAAAAACAATGGACAGGATACCCTAGTAATGTCATCAAGAAACAGGATTTTGATAGTTGAAGAAAATTAATTAAAAAAAAAAAAAAACGAGTAAAAAATCTGTAAACTCTTTTCCTGTTATTAAGAGTAAAACTCTCCGGAACTAATGTTGTACATGACGAAAAGAATTAAATAAATTGCAAATCACATTTAAAGCAGGAATTTCATGTTCGCAATACGACGTGAAATAGAATAATAAAACATAATGAATCAGAAAATAGGGGGAGGGGGAATGTAGCTTTTTTCCCAAAAACAACTTTTTTGATGGGATCGAGTACCTAAATTGTATTTCTAAAGACTTTTTTCATAACCAAGGTTTGAGTGGAGGGTTGAATTTATATTTCTTTTCTTTTTACTCTTGAATTAAGAATTTGAACACTCGTGTAATACAGTAAGTCACCCGTTCAGCCAGATTGCTGTACTTTGAATTTATCTATTCTCATTTCATATTGTCAAACCAAAATGTCTCTATTGTAGGCTCCGATGAGTCCTTGAAGTTTCGGAAGATGTGCAATGTACAGACTTATAGACCTATACGCAAGGATATGACGTTGGTAACATCATTTAGGAGCATCGTTAGCACTGACCTCAATAGCTTTGACCCCAGGATGAACTCGGTACCTATTTCAAAACAAGTTACATAGTTCTTGCAGTCAACATAAGTAAAACTCATATTTTCTCCGGGGTTTGAACTCCGGTCTTCAGGCAGACAGTCTACCCACTGCGCTTCGCTGTCAAGTGACAGGTTAATTGAAATATGTTCACGAGGTTTAATATGAAATGAAATATTTGTTTACTTATGCTATTATTCGTAAATGGTTCACCGTTATACGCTTTCAAAGGATGTTCTCGGGAAATTACATTATTTGATCTCCCAAACAGCAAGTTATGAATCCTCTTACAGTTAATACCAGTGGATTCTTTAAAGGGAAATGTAAAATAAAAAGCAAAAGTTGTGAACTGCGTATGACCACGTGGGGGATAATAACTTTCTTACCCTCCGGAAACAGACAAAGAACCATCCTATCAATTCCGGTCAAGGGCCCGAGGGTAGTGGCGGATTTAACATTTATAAAAGAAATTATTTAATAAATATGTACCGTTATATATTTATTATTCGAAAATGAATCGTAGGTATTATGTTCAGTAAAACTAAGAGATCAGTAATTTGTACGAAACTTTTGATAAAAAAATAAACTTAGTAATTCACATGTATTTTTACCTCAGGTTAAAGTTCTTCCTCAAAATGTTTACTTGAGAAGCAATATAGTACCCAAATGAATTCTACGGACAAAACAAAATGTAACAAAGTATCGAAGAAATTTATTTCTAAATTACAAATAGTATATCCTGTATTCCAAAGTATTGTTAACTAGTAAAACCCCTGATTTTATAAAATTTGGATATACTAACAACATCATCATTGAGAATTTTAACTCCCGAGGTGGAAGGTAGGCTGGGTGGATGTCGCGTGCGGCCTTGAGGAGTCGAGGCGGCTGGTGCAGTGGACAGCACATCTGCGGCCACAGCAGGTATCCCGGGTTCGAGTCCCGGCCGTCGACGATGCATCACATTGAGGGCGCAGCAAAAGGTCGATTACCCTATCAGTTAAATATTTGAAAATATTTTTGAAGTAATTTCCCGACCAAAATTGAGATGAAGTAAGACAAGGTCCTCAGTGAAAGAGAAAATTTGACATTACTGCAAACTTTTACCGGTTAAACCATCTGTCTTCGTCTGGATAGTAATAATTATATTATAAATATTAATTCATATAGGACCTTTTTGGAGTTTGACTTGAGTTTTCTCTCGTGGTATATTTTTATCTCACTTGCTGTTGACACCAACGGGTTCCGAAAGGTCTTGAATTTTGTTCGTTTTAAAGTGATTCTATTGTTCTTATGTATTTTATTCTGCGATTAGTTGATATTTGATGTATTTCCACGAAGTACACAGTAATATATATTGTCTGCTTTAAAAGGTCCTTATTTATGTATTCATTTTGTCCGTTAATGTAAATAGTCTAAAAAGATAAATTATGTAAAGTGTTTTCGGTTTTCTTATGTACGGACTCTTTAATTTCAAGTAAGTTGTTTCGCAATTTAGGAATCCGTGTATTTTCATCTCCTAAAATATAGGAGCTAATGATCGTTTATGTGACTCGTGTTGAGGGCACCTGCGTCGCGGAAAACTAAAGTGATAGAGAAAATGACATAAAATAGACAGTATTTTTCAAACTCCCCAATATATTACTCCCGATATTAATTTAGTTTTATGTGTACTCAACTTTGTCACGGTTGTGTACATAAATTCTGTAGCCCCATCCTGGCCCGGGTTTTTCTCCGTTTTTCCTTCGGGTAGAGGCGGATTTATTATACAGGTTCTCTAGGCTTTGTCTAGGGGCGTGTTTATTGTAACAATAAATCGTGAATTTAGTGTTTTTTCAACTCTTATGATTTTTAAACACTATACTCAGAATAATCTATAGTTCGATAATAACTTGTACATGTAAATTTACAAACATATTTGCGTTAAATTACAAACATATTGACATTATATATGTATTATAACTCGCAGCTAACTTTTTATCTTATCTAGGAACTTTTGCTGAAATTTTTGAATCCGCCTCTGCCTTAGGGCCCTTGATCGGATTTGATGGGATGGTCCCTTGCTTGAGTCCGGAGAGTAAATTAGTTTATTGTCCTCCACGTGGTCATACGCAGTTTGTACTGTTTTTTGACAATAAATTTATTATTATTATAAATTTATTAAATTTATTATAATCTGTGTGATCACAGTCAGTGTAAAATACTATTACGATACAAAAAGGAAGGCCTCTAGAGATCAGAAATGTGATCTCATAATAATTATTTTTAATTATTCCGTACATATTTAAATACCTTCCATATTAAGTTATATACATCAATTATAATTAACAGATGTGTAAAATACTGCAATTTTTAAAATAATTTTCCCATGAAATTGTTACTTTAACAAATTAAAATATACTTTAACAAATTAAAATTTACTTTAACAAATTAAAATTTACTTTAACAAATTAAAATTTACTTTAACTAATTAAAATAAATATACCGTATTAGGGGAAAATAATTTTCTTTAGAAACAATTCTAGGTAGTTTCGTTCTCAAATAATAATTAGTTCGGTTAATCGTTTTGTTTCGTTGTTGGTCAAAAACTGGAGGAATTTTTGGACTTAATTACTTGACTACGAGGCGTCAAGTTCTCTCTCACATTATTTTTGTTCATCAACACGCAATATATAACATCACGAACTATCTTCAGAATATAAATGAAAGCGGATATTGGTATGTGCTACGGTAAGTGTCAATAAACTTAGTAATTAAGAGAAATTTGTTATGAAAAGTTTCATTGATAAAGCATCACAGGGATGAGAATATATCACTGTGCTACAATTTATACGAGGACAGAAGATAATCATAATAAATATATTGTAAAAAAAGTAGTTACAATCTGCGTATGACCACGTGGAGAACAATAAACTAATTTACACTCGTATTGTTTTGCTTATGTATCGTAACTATTAAATAACTATTAAATTTCAGATTTATTATTTCAATAGATGCCGTCTCTGGGCAGGTGCCAAGCGAGTCTGTAAATCCGCCTCTATCCGGAGAAAAACCCGGACCAGGATGGGGCAACAGAATTAAAGAACTCAACCGTGCCACTAGTATACTGTATTGAATTCTGAACCCAAATATAATCTGTGTTCTTGAAACGAGCCCTGTTAATGTCCAAATCCACATGATTCTGATGGAAGTACGTAACACCCAAATAGATTTTTCTCATTTAGAAAAACCGCATTGGAGCATGAGACGTACCCCAAAACATTCTGGAAGCTATAAAAGTGGATGGTATCTTGATTTTAATAATTAAAGTATTTAGGATTGAAGGACCACATGGATTACCATGATTTTATATCAAAACAAAGAATAAATCAATGGACATACAAGTATTAATTGTTTTACAAAGGAATGACACAAACACACGTTCCCTAATAATCCCACCAAAAATATAACCTAAACACGTAAAATAATCAATGGACATACTCGTAAAATATCAAATTCTGAAACTCACAGATAAACACCTAACATTAATTTAAAAATAAAGGAGGCATGATTATGTACAACAGGGTTCAGTTAAATGTTATTGAATTCGTCAGTGAAGGGAGGTTAAATTGATCATGAAAGATGATACTGTTGGTTAGATTTTCACTGGCCAGTGAAAGGTATGTGAGCTCATGGTTATGTTATTATAGCATTTCCTGACGCTCAGTTGGATACAGCGTCCCAGGTCGTTGGAAGTTGCAGGAGGTAGTGACGGTGTGTGGATCGATCAAAGTATTTAAAGTTTATATGATCACACTTTCTGTGATCACAATAAAACCATATTCGCGACAGTTCCAGATGGTCGCATCACATGGCTGAAGGAAATGTATAGTTTTACCTCACGCACAACACTCTTCACAAAATGATCATGACTGACACAGTTATTTAACTCGACGAAGTCTGAAGAGAGAGTGTAGATTGAGCTAATGAAGATATGGGGCCTTCCTCACTAATTCGAGGGAACACACTCCCGCGCAAAAACATTAAATAGTATCAAATTCTTTAATTTACACACGAACAATTCAATAATAAATAATTTAATACAAATTAAAGAATTGATTCAATGTTACATTAAAATTAGAAAATTGACATTCAGTATTTATGTAATGTCTGGGTGATAATAGAGGTCTCTAGTGGCGGATTGACTTACTGAAACCTTTTAGATCTATTTTTCGTATTGGATCATATTATTAGCTTCTGGTGGAAATGCACCACGCGAGGAACTGCTCTTTTAAAGCCACCGTGTTACTGCAGCATTCTTCAGTCTATAACAAAGTTTAGAAAGGGATTTCACACCAATGAAGCCGTGGTGAATTGCAAATAGCCGCGATGGGGTCTTTTTCAAAGGACGAGAAGGTAGACTTCATCACGCAATGAGTAGAGCGTCCATGAACTAACTGTTGCATTGATAGTTCCTAGTTATATCAACTCACCAGCAAAAACACGCAGAAATCTTATGATGCTACGTTATCCGGTTTGGGGTGCGTCTTTTTGTTGAATATTGTTTCGTAGCAAACTGCTCACCGACTCTTTTATCTTGTCCACAGTCTCAAGTTTTTTTTTCCAATTTCACCTAAATACACATTAAAATTACCGTGTGCTTCAATTTCTAATGCATTTAAATTATTTCATAGTAAAGTTGAAAATAATTTGGAAACTTATTGAAATATTCTAAAGTGTGTATTAGTAATAAACGTGGTTTTATTTAAATTTTAAAACGCAATAAATAATTTCAGAAAAGCCCATCTTTAAGGTTATAACGTAACCGGAAGTTACCAGTAAAATTCTCTCTAAACAAGCGTTGGTCTCATGAATCACATTTACCCAGGGTTTGTGTCATTGTCAGTTTGATAGATATCCCCCACTTTTCTCAATTTTTCTCAGTCTTTCTCCTGGTGTTATTCCTCGGAAGCCCAAAGTTTGTAATGAGACGAACGAATAGTCTTGAAGGATATTACTGCACATCGTTGTCATTTTCTTACTAACGTTACGTATTCGTCTTGAGGTTTCTCTCTCTCCCTGATTTACTCTCGTCTTTATGGAAAAAAAAACTGAAAAGGAATGGCTTCACAATTCGTGACTTGGTTGTTAATGTTCCTCTCCTCAGAGCTTGTTTTTATGTAGAAATTGGGAAAGGATACTTCTGGACAAGAGACGATACGTTTGCTTGAGGTGTTATATTAATAGATATTTGGCTTTCGCAATTCAAACAACTGCAATACTCGTTTTTAAAAATGCAGAAAGGTAATATCGGGTGATAATTAATATGATATTAATAACAACAATAACATTATTTATTGTATGCATGCCTCAGATTTGAAGAAAGAAAATTAATTCAACTGTCTGTGGCTCAAGCTTCAAGTAAAATAACGACACATTAATGAGAAATGATCTGTTCATATACTAATTAGTAAAATTAAGTGATTATTATTTCAACACGAATTTGACATTTTACAAACAGTTATGTTCGGTATCAAGACAAAAATAGTATCGATGGCTGAACCGTGGCGATACCTGAACGCCAGACTTCAGATTAAAATATCACGAGAAAAGTGAGTCCTTGGTCGTGAAATAATTACTCGTGGGAACACGTACCTAATATTATTTCAAGATAATGCTCATTTTGAAGAAAATCAATGAAAATGATTACGGTGCCTTAGTGTAATTAAGGTTGAAATCCTCTCCAAGGGTGATTTATATTAATTTGTTGGTCCTCTTGTAATGTTGTACATATACAGGTTTCTTCGCGAGGAATTGTTTTCAAATGTATTTTTGTAGAAGTTCATCTTCAAAATAAACTATTTTCTAAGTATCTTTTTCCTTTTACAACAATATTAAAATACTCTCACCAAGAAAAATATTCTCTCAGTTTCAGTACTTCTACGCGTTTGGTTTTACTCAGACTCGTTTCGTCTTGAAAGATGAGTAAAGAGAAGTGTTGTCTTATGAATATTTCAATTGCAGATATCACAATTAGTCTTTATTTATCATACGATTAAGGTTAAACGTTTACAAATAATCTGGGTAATAGATTGTTTCGTTACACAAATCAAATGAGCGAAGAAAACAATTGAAGAGCCGCGACCGTGTTGACAAATGACGGTCCAAGTCTGGAGACATCTCTTTCGACACTCGAAGACTCCGAGAGACTTGAGTATGAGCAGAGCAAGATGGCGGTCAGTGGTCAGTGGCAGGGAAAGTGCTAAAGCCTTCGACAACAGCCACTCTGCTTCATGCGTCGTCTCAGATTGTTCAAACTCTTTCGCAAATCAGTCACACTTCCCAGTCGTTGTAATCTGTGTCTCTCTCGTGATAACGTGACGAAAGAAAGAAAGACTGACTCCATTTGGCGTTTCGACACTTGTGATCCTCTTCGCTCTTCTGGTCCGCGCCTGACGAGAGTTGACGGAAAGGAGGAGTGTTTGCTTGTTTGGAACTGCCGTGGCGAAAGGAATTAAAAACGCTGACTCCATAACCATGTTGCAACTTTGTGAGCTTTTTTTTCTTCTCGTGAAAAAAATCCGGGGTAGGAAAACGTGTATCTATGGGAAGTGTCGCAAGTTCATCAAAACAAATCCAGCGGAGGTAGTGAAAGTGCACAGGGTGAGGAATTGCCCAGCACGCGTCGCCTTGACACGCCGTGTTTACAGGGCGTAAAGATATTATCTGGAGCTTGAGTAGCTCCGTGGGTTGATGCTTTGACGGGGTAGTAAGAATGGCGAAGTAGATGGGAAGGGGTGGCTCAGGGGTCCCAACCTCACAAACACCAACTTTCTTCGGTCACTAGTGCATTTACGTTTCGCAATTATATTTTGTTTGTAAATAAAAAGATAAAACCTGTTTAAAGTAGTAGATACACAACAAAAAATCAAAATCTTTAACCAGCATTAAACCTGTCGCAAATAAAAAAAGACCAGAAACTTATTGTCAATAACTAAAATGACCAAATAAGAATATCCAGGCCTGGCCAAGCGAGATCGTTCGCGGAAAAAAATATCCTAAAACAGAGATGTCCATTAATGGGAAAAAATAATATAATTTTTAGATTTTAATTTATTACACGTGTATTAGTTTGATTCTTTTACATAATACTCGAATAATATTGTTCGTGAAATCAACCTTCACATCTTTTGTGAGTTTTCTACACTTAGAAATTTTCAACAGTTCGTTATCTACCTATCAGCGTTCTTTAACGCTGTGATAAAAGATAAATATAGTGATTAGACATTTTGTAACAATAGACAATTTACACTTGCGCATTCACCCATCCACAATCTTGCTTCGGGCAATTCTCTTTTTATTTGGAGATTGGGTAAGAAAACTTGTGAATATTTTTCTCGTCGAAATTTCATCTTGCGATTTTTGTGAGTCCGCAATCTTGCTTTGGATTTTTTGTGTTTTTTGTTTTATTGCTATCTGGTAGAATATTTATATCGTTTTTTCTTTGAGCATTTTTGTTCCGTGATGTTTTTCTTCGAACTCTGTCACTGTGATAACCATTAAGAAATGTTACACAATGCATTTTAGTGCACTAAGATCATGAGAACTGCTAAGATCAATCCTCCAATTCTGCAGATTGGTTCTTACTTTTCCTGGTAAAAGGTATTACAATAACATCTTTGGGAAACACACAAATGATTCATATTGGTAACAGTGCTTCTCATGTGTTATATAACAATTTTAAGTATATCTTAGGAGGTCTTAGCGTGTTATTACATATTTTGAGCTAGTTCAATCTCGCCCGTGGTGAGTAACACGCACTCTCTCTCCGTCTCACAATGATTCATAACCCCTCGCAAGTTGACTACTTGTAAGTCGTGCTGTAGATTAACAGCTTCTACTTTACGAGAAGAGTAGAAGCAGAATTTTAATGGAACTGAAATCGTGTATATTGTGATATGAGTGAACCTAACTTCAGAATCAAGTCGAAAGTGGTTGTGGTTGAGACATCGAAGGACCTTAATATATTTACTTTTTCCAATTTCACAGAGTGTGCAAGGAAAACAGAGGAATCGGTCGAGAAAACAAATTGAGATCGCCTCCGATTTTTGCAAATTGGTTCCAGTAGAGTCTATTTTCAAAATTTGGCGATGATGTCCAATGTCTTATGTGTGTGTGTACTATGTTAAGAATTTTGTTCCCCTGATAACTCTCCAACAAATTGATGTAACGAAGCCTAACTTCAGATTTGACTTTGAATGCGTTGTGAATAGAAACCTATTTCCGACTTCATAATAATAATAATAATAAATTTATTGTCGAAAAACAGTACAAACTGCGTATGACCACGTGGAGGGAAAAAAAACTAATTTACTCTCCGGAAGCAAGCAAGGGACCATCCCATATTACACACCGCGATCCACTTCCCGTCTCTTAATATTCAAAACTTTGAAAATATGCATAGAAGAATTTTGATTGGTCAGTTAATTCTGCGTAGAGATTGCTCAACCGCATTCCTGTACGTCGAACGGTTTTCGAGATACATAGAAAAGTTATTACGCAGAAACAGGTGTTATCTTGGAGGCGTCTTTTTTAAATTTTTTTAAATCTTCCAATAAGACAGTGGCAAAGAGTTTAATGTGGAAGATAATTCACGCTTCAATCTATTGTTGCTTGTGTTATTACGATATCTAGTAGTTTGCTACGTATTGTGATGATAAATATTTTGAAACTGATTGATCGTTGAAATATATTAATTTCTTGTTTAATAATGATAATATAGTATTATTTCTCTTTTGGAAGTGTTATTACCTTTTTCTTAAAATTTCAGTGATTTGTAGGGTGTTTAGTGCCATAGGTTTTTGATATGAATTATAATTCGATAGTTGAGTGGGGCCTTGTCCAGATTTTTTTCTTTTATAATTAATTAAAAAGAATTTTCTAGTGTACGGATAAAAATACTAAAACTGTTCTTAATATATGTAACTAAGTTTGTGTGAAGACAAATTGTATTGAATATAATTGGGACAAAGTAGACGATATGTCCTCAAGAATTGAAGAAGAAAATTTATGATGAAATTGATTCTCGGTGTCATTATTTTGCTAGTGTATAAATGCATAGAAGAAAACGAAATATAATAACCATAAGACATGAGCATTTGTGCCTCATCCTCCAAGTGTAAATATATGAATTAATCCCACAGTAGCGTTTTACAAAGTAAAATAGAAAATAGGTCAAGATACAGCGTGAGATGATGCAGGTGTTACGAGATCGGGGGTACAGAGGAGGACAAACGATAGAATCCGTGTTTTGTGTGAATGCGAAGAATACGATGCGGGAAAATACACAAGAAAAGAATGATAGAGAATGAAGGGAAAATTAAATGTTTGCAAAGCTATGTAAAAGGTGTTTGGGAAATAAAGCAAGGGTTACAGTAGATGCTCTGAGAGGGGAGAGATAAGCGAAGAAAAAAAGAAAATTAATACATAGGAACTAGTCCCGGAATGTCACAAGATGGAGACAGGACGAACATACCAAAACTCTTTTTTATGTATTATTGAAACAAATAACTAAAGTAAAAAGTGTGATTGTCTAATAATAATCATCATTCCAATCAAAGACGAAAAAAATTAATAATGTACTTGTATATTCTGCGGAAAGAGGACACAACCTCACGTTTGTAACAAAGAAGCATTTGATTTCAGGGCACATCCTTCCTGACCAGCTTTGCTTTTAAGTATTTCATCATCCTCACCAAAACTAGTGTCTAGACTGTTCCGTTTAACATTCTGAAGCACATCTTAACCTTGACCCTTGTGAGTGGTACACAATGCACCGCGAAGAAGACGCGCGGAATTGCTCTTCCTTTTCCTAACGAAGAATCTCGCGTTGCCGCTTGAGAGCACCACCGTCGTGTCGTCATTCCGTTGTCGCGTTAAACAATCAAGAGGGCAAGACGGTGTTAAGAAGGCGCTTTGAAACTATGGACGAGGATGTGTCTTATAACAAACATGAAGAGAAACAATTTTTACGATTAACGGGTTTTGAAAACCATTGTATTTTTAAACTTTGGACAAGAATTCTTTTTGAAAATAATTTAATAAAAAATTGTTCCGTCAATAATAAAATGTTCATACATTTTGAAAATAGGAAATAATAACCACCAGCATCAAGTATGTTGGGTATGTTGAAAAAAAAATCAATATTACAGAATAATCATCTGTCCATTCAGTCTTTCTTTTCAAAACTACAAATGAAGCGACCGGTCACTGCAACGCATTTTTATCTGCTACGTTTGAACAGTCACTGAACACAGACACTCTTATCAGTTATGAACATAGCTTGGGTAATTAAGTACAATTGTTAATGCTATCTTAATTTTCCTCGGAAATATTTTTAAATTTGGACTCGATTTAATGTTATTTGGCAACACGTTAAAACATTTTGGGGCGAAGTTAAACAAATGTTTTAGCGAGAAAAGAAAAAAAAGGTTTTAACAAAAATTATGATTAACACTCAAAATATTACTCTGTTTTGTCAGACTGATAAGAATATTGGTAAAAATAAATATTTGGTGGGATAATAACGTAGCTGATAAAAATAACCTCAGTTGGTAAGAATATTGGGGAAGCTGGTATAATGTAATAACATTGTAAAATACTGGGAGAAATAACCGTGATATTTTTTTTCACAATCGAACCGGTTCATCAGCTCTCAATCATTTCTAAAAATCAATTTTTAAATACAATAGATTCTCGCATTTCTACTCAATACAACATCTTTAATAACGAAGCAGTTCTTTTCGTATAAATCAAAAGTACACTTGAAATTCAAAATTTGTTCTTGTAGACTAAATAATCAGACTTCCTCTTCACGCAGAATGGACTTTTATGTGTGTGGTGAAAGTCAGTCAATGATCATCTGACATCAGTAAAAGTGATGTTGTTGATGATGATGACGACGATAAGGAGGAAAATCCTCACGAAGCTGCGAACGCTAATGGTTAAGTGCAGCTCTCATCTGCACCCTTTCTCTTTGGCGCTACAAATTGCTTCGAAAGTGAGTGAGGAGAGTCCCATTTACGTTTTGTTGCTTTAATAACTGCTATCATCTAATACTATACCAGGAATACTAGTGTACTTCTTTCAATTCCCCCCTCACCTTGCGAGTGTCATGTGACAAATTAATTACTGAAGTGGAGTTCAGTTTTTAATTTCAAGGTATTTAAAACATTTTTGTATCATTTCTCAAAATCTTACAATATCGGATATACCTTTTTGTCTGTATACCTATTACGGCAAATGTATCATAGTTTTGTTTTGGAATTCGGTACATATATTTTTTAACAGCAGTTAATAAGGATATTTCTAACTACCGCAAGGGAAAAAGATTGTTTAATGGACAAGTAACAATAGGATAAGAATACAGCTCTTGAATATTCTGGAGGTAAATACCACTAAAGTAATAAAATTCACAAATCTGTTTCGAATAAAAATAATTTAAGTAATATTAAGTTGTTGAAATGCAATTTATAAGAAAACATTTCAAAGAAAAACAGAAATCTATCTTCGCTTCATGGTACATTTCCATTTATCAAGTCCGTACTAAACACATTAGCTATTGTTCAAATACACTTAAATTAATATAATTCTGCGTAAACAATTACAGCAGACTTGCATCGAACAATGCATTCGCCTACCGCATGGCACATGTGATGAGTGGGTTGCTTAACTAAGGCGCTTAAAATAATACAGGTTTACGTTAAGCGTACGTTACAGAACTAAATTTTCAGGCAAAATAATTATTTCAGCAGTGATATGTACTAACGAGATTTTTGTTTTTTTGTGTGTTTCATCGACTATGTTGCATATTTGTTTAGGGCATGGGTGTAACATTGTGCTCTGTCGTGTTATCATTAATTTTGTGAAGCCAATTCATTCAAGTTAATAATAATGTATTTCGTGTAAATGAATTAGCATTAAAATTGCATTCGCAAAATTTGTATTTTTCTCTCTTTCTTTCCAGGTCGATTGGCTGTCATTGTTTTAGGGTTTGCGACGCTGGTGCTGGGAATTGTGCTGTCCTGTGTACCTTGGTTAGATTATATAATTCTTAAGGTACGTACAAAAATTAATTTTATGACTATCACATAATTTACGAAGAAATTTGAACGTATCACAAGAATTTCAAATGTAGAGTTATGGGAAAAATTAAAAAAAAAAAATTCATCCATCTTCTGCCCCCTTCTCCACACTCCATCTGGTTAAATAATATTACGTGAGTTGATAATGCGATGATACTAATGGTTGGTTACATGTTTTGAATTCAAAATATATTATATTTACTGGAAATACATAATTTTTGTTACGGATTGAACCAGAATGAACGAAAGCTTTTTGTTAGAAAAATGTATTTTTAGTTGTTAAGTTTTAAAGTGTATGAAATACGTTAATATGAAAATTAATTTGTTTCGTTTTTTATTAAATTCATTAGCAATAATTACTGATTTAAATTGAAAAGAAAACACTAACACTAATACTAATCTACGAATAAAATTCCCATGTTGCTTGTATCTTTGGCATCTGTAATAGAGCAAAGTGTTTTCCTATTAAGGAAAATTAAATGATTCGTTAATGAAAGAGGAAATACTTCACTCAACTCATTTAGAGTACTGTTTAGACGTTGGCGGGGAAAATGTGACCTGGATACGAGATCGCTACCAGGAAGAAACTTGGTAAATTTTTGGTTGGTTTTTTTTCGGTTTACTTGCTACTTTTACCTTTCAATTTATTTATTTCTTTATCTTCCGTGATCTTTTTTTTTCTTTTTTCGTTTTCTTCCCTTCTCCGTCTTTTGTGTTATTTTCTTCCCTCTCTGTTTCACCTTCTTCTCGTTCGTCCATTATCTCTCTCTTTTCGCCTGCAATTTGCCTTTCTTTCCTACTAACCCAACCTAACCTAACCTAACACTGGCCTCCATCTTAGGAGGAGTGCTTCTGCATTCAAGTGTTTTGCGAGGCGACTTCAGCGACTGCGAATCGACGCGTGTCTCCCCTCTTCTGTCCTGGGTGATTCATGCCTTCCGCGAGAGTAACAATGGAAAATATTTTAATTACAGAGTCATTACTTATTAATAGTATTCTCGTTGGTATTGAGAATTAAGGTAATCTATTAGTACTCTAGTAAATAATCTTTCCAAGGAATATTATGAAACGATGGAGCAGATAATGTTCGTAATTTTCCGCCCATAATGCGATACTGTTACATTGAATGAAATCATTTTAATATAATAAATAATAATAAATTTATTGTCAAAAAACAGTACAAACTTCTTATGACTACGTGAAGGACAATAAACTAATTTACTCTCCGGAAGCAAGCAAGGGACGTATCCCATCAATTCCGATCAAGAGAGGCCTGAGGCAGAGGCGGATTCAAAAATTTCAGCAAAAGTTCCTAGATAAGATAAAAAGTTAGCTGCAAGTTATAATACATATATAATGTCAATATGTTTGTAATTTAACGCAATTATGATTGTAAATCTACATGTACAAGTTATTATCGAACTATAGATTATTCTGAGTATAGTGTTTAAAAATCATAAGAGTTGAAAAAACACTAAATTCACGATTTATTGTTACAATAAACACTTTGCCCCTAGACAAAGTCTAGAGAACCTGTATAATTCAAATCAAAGGTTCTAAGGAAGAAGCGAATTTAACATTTCAGCTTCAGACCCATGAGATAAGATTAAAAATAGTTCGGTGGGTGTTACAATAAAACAAAATACTAACAAATTTTTATTTAATAAAATACAAAAAAGTTATTTCAGAGGAATGTATTATCATCTTACTATAGATTATTCAGAAAGTATTGTTTTTAAATCGTAACTATTTAAATAACTCTTAATTCGAAATGTATTATTGCAGCAGACGCCGCCCCTCTGCAAAAGAAGCTGAATAACAAATTAACCTTTTACCCGAAGTGACACCGCGATGGGCGAGAAGGGGGCTACAGATATAACTTTTTGTGTGTGTGTGTCGTTGATGTTGTTCGTCTCCGTCGTGTCTTTTCCTTCCGAGTCGAAGCATTTTCCGGGGTATTAGGTCATGGTCGCATCGCGACCTCGACGCCCGGAGTTGTGATCCCCAAGTCCTAATTCAATCTTGTCGAGTTCTGCGCTAATTGTTATGGACAACCTATGCTCTTAGTACACGGAATATTACATTTTCTAGGTATTGTGAGTACAGAAATAATCATGAAAGTTGTTCATTTATTGAAGAGCGCTGGCACTATTATTTTTATCCGGGCCCGGGTTTTTCTCCGTTTTTCCTTCGGGTAGAGGCGGATTTCTTATACAGGTTCTCTAGGCTTTGTCTNCTATTGTACGTGAATTTAGTGTTTTTTCAACTCTTATGATTTTTAAACACTATACTCAGAATAATCTATAGTTCGATAATTATTTGTACATGTAATTTTTTTTGCGTTAAATTACAAACATATTGACATTCTATTAGTATTATAACTCGCAGCTAACTTTTCATCTTCTTTAGGAATTTTTGCCNTGAATCCGCCTCTGCCTTAGGGCCCTTGATCGGAATTGATGGGATGGTCCCTTGCTTGCTTCCGGAGAGTAAATTAGTTTATTGTCCTCCACGTGATCATACGCAGTTTGTACTGTTTTTCGACAATAAATTTATTATTATTAAATTATTATTACATTTGAATTTCTTTACGGTTTCTGTTGACA
Source organism: Laupala kohalensis (assembly GCA_002313205.1). NCBI lineage: Eukaryota > Metazoa > Arthropoda > Insecta > Orthoptera > Trigonidiidae > Laupala > Laupala kohalensis. The sequence continues at coordinate 111,898 of NNCF01126096.1, read as the reverse complement.
TTTCGGGTCTGGCTATAGATCGCTGCATCAGAACGTACGGATGCACTAGAAGGTAAATTACATATACGTATTTTAAATGGAATGACAAAGGAGTGAGGAAACGGTCGTAAATAAATTATCTGTGTCATGCACATTGAATATGTTCATGTTAAATGACCAAATTCATTTGTATCAATATGTTGCACTAGCGAAAGAAAATAAAAATCCGAAAAATCTAAATCTAACAGGATAGAGCGATATGGACATATATTTCCCAATTTCCGCTGAATAACCCACATTCAAATTCGGACGAATTCCCATAGAGCGGAAAATGTTTGTGCGCCTTTAATTCACCACTGCAAATGATATATGACGTTACAATCGAATCCTTAAATAAATAAATTGTCAAAAAAGCAGTACAAAATACTTATGACCACGTGGAAGAGAATCAACTAATTTACTCTCCGGAAGCAAGCAAGGGACCATCCCATCAATTCCGATCAAGGATTCTCCTAAGGCAGAGGCGGATTCAATTTTTTTTTTGCATAAGTTCCTAGATAAGATAAAAAGTTAGCTGCGAGTTATAATACTCATAGAATATCAACATGTTTGTAATTTAACACTTTTGAATGGGATTCAAATGGACTGTTATCAAATGGATTGTATGAAAGGCGCTTATCTCGACGAATGCTGCTTGGAATCTATCTGAGTATTACTACGCCTCGAGGTTCCCGCAAATGAAATGCTCAGTTTTACGTTCTGTCATTTCGTAGCTTTCTTTCTTTAACCATTCGAAGCGCGTGGGGTAGGTCACTGTGGTAGTCGCAGTAATGACTTACTTGTACGCGCCGATTGTTTTCAATTGTTCTTATTATGTGTTTGTTAATTTCTGGGGGAAACAAAATCATTGGATCATCTTTAAAAATTACACAGAAAACAAAAAACAAAAAATTCTTCCTGTATTTAACGTGGAAAAAATGTGGATAGTTTAATTTGAGGTTTTCAAACTTAGCTAGTAACGAAAATAAATTTTTAGATATTTTTTTTCCATAAAAAAACAACCTTTCATGTCGATAATAGAGCTAGGTAGTCATGATGTTTTGTCAGCTCAAAAGAGGAAAGCATTTCTCTTTGTCGTGCTAACCTTTTTCAGATTTTGATGCACTAGGTGACCACGTAATATACCGGCACTTAAAACCAGTACTTGAAACCTCTTTTACGTAGAAAATCGTGCCATGAACGCATTTGAATGCCGTGACTAGTGGATACCGTTTGACTTGTGTAATATACTATGTTCGCGTTGCCACAGTGAGCGCGCTCTGTGTGTGTGTGTGTGTAAGCANTTCTCAGTAGTACAAGTGTTCCCTTTTTTTTTTTTTCATTTACCCTTTCTCCTACGACGTAACTGTACCGCACTGTTTGCAAGATATTGAAACTTCGTCATAGTCTGAGAACAACCGTGAACGTACTTGGAATCTTATAAAAACTCGTGAGAACATTCTGTCGACTTTAACAAATCGGGAATAAATTCATAATTATGTCTTAATGGCTTGTCTTATTTTCCTAAACGATTTGTACTAATGATTCAATGATGATCTTTTTTTTTCTGTGCTCATTCGAGGTCTTGCTCGGGAAAGATACACATTTAATTTAGATCCGGGCCCGGGTTTTTCTCCGTTTTTCCTTCGGGTAGAGGCCGATTTCTTATACAGGTTCTCTAGGCTTTGTCTAGGGGCGTGTTTATTGTAACAATAAATCGTGAATTTAGTGGGATTTTTTCAACTCTTATGATTTTTAAACACTATACTCAGAATAATCTATAGTTCGATAATAACTTGTACATGTAATTTTTTGGGTAATATTACAAACATATTGATATTCTATTAGTATTATAACTCGCAGCTAACTTTTTGTCTTATCTAGGAACTTCTGCGGAAATTTTTTTTTGAATCCGCCTCTGCCTTAGGGCCCTTGATCGGAATTGATGGAATACGTCCCTTGCTTGCTTCCGGAGAGTAAATTAGTTTATTGTCCTCTACGTGGTCATACATAGCAGTTTGTACTGTTTTTGGCAATAAATTTATTATTATTTTGATAAAAAATAAATAAATTACGACTTGCAATCTTGTTTGGACGAGAAACCTTTTTATTGTGTTATTTAGGAAGACAAGTATTCAGGAGATAATATTTATTAAGAACCTCAATGCTGTGGAGTAAAATGAGAATGACATTTTGTGAACGAAAAGTATTTCGTGTTCAAGAGAACGACAAACAACTGTTCGCGTCTAGCTCCTGTTCTTCATCATAAAATACAATTTTATGAATACCTTATTTATTGCAACTAGCACACTTTCTAGGTTACACTTGCTAATAGTCATTTCACGGATTAATTCTTTTAATTACGGTCGAAGTCAAGTAGCTGTAGGAGTTATAGTCGTTTCAAAATGGCGTCCGAGGCAGCACTGTTGCCCGTAATTTCTCGCGTTGTCAGGTTGGAGCGTTGGAACCACTAACCGTGACTAGAACAGCAGAGCGATGCAGAACCGGAGGCAAAATTGTTACGTTACAATTATACTTCCACGTAATATTTTCAAATAAAATATATGTTCAGGATTTGGAAGGCACAGAATTCATCGCTTTTAAATCAGGAACATTCCAGAATCTAAATCCACTCCATGGCTTCTGTTTTTATTTTTATGGCAGCCTAGTTAATAGCTACAGGTTAATTATTACAAATTAAAGTTAAAGAAGAAAAAGGTGGAACTAGCGTTCAAAGTTAGTCAAATCACTGGGATGTATAAATGTTTTCTTTCTTTTTATTGTAATTGTTTCAAAACACAAAAATATGAATAATAATGATTAAAAGGCTTGATTTAATTTGTGTATCAGTTAATAATGTAGTACAAACAATATTGAGGAACTCGCTTGACTCGTTTGAAATGAAGCACAAGAGCATAAAGTACAAACATGGCGACCGAGCGCAACGATTTCAAGATTTTCGCCTCATCTCACCTCAAAGGGAAAAGTGAAATATCTTTCTCAAATGTCTCAAGTGACTTATACGTAAAAGAGATGTGAAAAATACTACAAAAAATTTACTTCAAATCGAAGTAAACTTCTATCACTTTTGTTATTTACAAGTTGGTTCTTATTTTGTAAATAAGTGTTTTCTCCATAAGACGCAATGTATTTCAACATCAATTATAAATGTAATTATTTAATTGAAATGGCCGGTGAAGTATGTTTTTCTAACGTTGACCCACAATAAGTACATGTTATTCAGATTTAAGATATTTTTTGTGGTTTAATTCTACCTACGCTAGAACAACCTTTAATATATTAGTCTTACACCCACCCATATTTAATTCCTAACAAATAAAACAAGGAAACAGTTCAGATTAAAAAAAGCGATCGAGAACAATGTGCAGGTGCTTTTTTTTCTTTTTTACTCGCCATACAACGTGTCCTGTTGCTCGCGTCTTTGCATTACAAGCCATCCTCCTCCCCCCCCCCTCACCGCACCCTCTCACCGTCGCTGCAGCTGTAGATGCGCTTCACTGCGATTCATCTGATCTATCGTCGGTCACGTGCGGAACGAATCTTTTAATGAAGAATTCGTGAAATGAATATCGCGTTTATCTTTGAAGACTTTGAACCCGATGCAGGTCTCATTTCACGGGGAAGTGAGTAGCATGAAATATTCGCTAATCATAGAGTTATTTAAATAATTTATCGTGTAAAAAGTCGTCAAGATTATGAGGTGTTAGTAGTGGAATGATACCCTAACTCAATATCTGATGAGGTTCTTAATGTACTACAGAATCAAAATTTAAATATCCCGGTCCGGGTTTTACTCCGGGTAGTGGCGGATTTTCCTTCGGCGGGAATGTCATTAATACTTTTGTTTTAATGGAGAAAAACCCCATCCTGGCCCGGGTTTTTCTCCGTTTTTCCTTCGGGTAGAGGCGTACAGGTTCTCTAGGCTTTGTCTAGGGGCGTGTTTATTGTAACAATAAATCGTGAATTTAGTGGGTTTTTTGTCAACTCTTATGATTTTTAAACACTATACTCAGAATAATCTATAGTTCGATAATAACTTGTACATGTAACTTTACAAACATATTTGCGTTAAATTACGAACATATTGACATTATATATGTATTATAACTCGCAGCTAACTTTTTATCTTATCTAGGAACTTTTGCTGAAATTTTTGAATCCGCCTCTGCCTTAGGGACCTTGATCGGAATTGATGGGATGGTCCCTTGCTTGCTTCCGGAGAGTAAATTAGTTTGTCCTCCACGTGGTCATACGCAGTTTGCAACTCCTTTTTTGACAAAGTTTATTTAATACAAACGATTTGTTTAGAAATATCCCTTCCCGGGGATCTTTCGAATTTCTCCTTGAATTTCGGCCAAATTATTGCTAAATTTCGGCCAAATCCATTTTTTACCAAGATTTTTGAAGAGTTTTGGAAATTTGAGGTGCCCTATTTGAGATAGTCTTTAACATTAAATAGACGCAGTTCGCAATGGTTTTTGAACTATGAATTATATGTAACTTAAAGTTGATTGATATTTTTCATTTTACCTGTGATTGACTTTTCCGTGCATGTGTTCACGCTATGTTCTACAAATCAGTATTTGTAGGCAAACGTGTAAGTGGGCAAAGGAATGAACTGTAAGGTTTGACAACCCTGTAATAGCCAATATTGGGTCACAGTAGCATTTTTCAGATTCTTGGCGAATATATCACCCACCATCTTTCTTAATTTTCCAGCTTCTCACAAATGAGTACTCGATTTTAAACTGGCGATTTACTCTGTTGGCCACCCTGCTTCTTTCTTCAAGTGCTTTGTTTTGTTTCTCGCGCCTCTGTTGATCCTCAATTGTTTTGACAATGGAACAAATCAAACACTTTCAATAGATTTACATTTTAATAATAATAATAATAATAATTTTATTCTGGGCATTATCTTGTACTGTCATTTTCAAATTTGATTTTAAAAAGCTCAAGCTCCTTGCAAGGTCATTCAAAAGTTAAATCTTTCAATAGATATCAATGGAAATAATTTTCGCACAAAATTTACAACCGAAATGAACTGGGCGCGAAGTTAGTAACTCCTTAAAATAAGTGGAGTAATTTTCTTTGTGGCTGACCAAACCCAGAATTATTCGGAATAGTTCTGCAGCATCAAGATTTAGTGTCTGTGGACAGATGAGGTATAGTGACGGTCTGTCCTCTCTTTGTTAACTCAACAATCTCCCGCATTCATCAGAGACCTCAACCACTTCTGAAAATGCAATTTCATCGGAACAATCCAAGAACAGAGTCCCCGAGAGTAAACTAATCACGAGTATATTGCGTAGTGTTATATCTAAGAGAGCGTAACCAATCTGTTCCTTTCCCCCTACGTATCGATCGATCGATTGATCGATAAACGCCGGTCCTTTCGATTCGCTTCATCAAGAGTGATTCCTCGTGTCTGACTCTGACTCTTCCTCCTCTCACATTCGACGAAGAGGTGCGAGGCACCGGAAGTGACTGTGCAGTGCTGGTTGCTCTTCCGTTGCCATTCCGCACTTCCTATAGACGAAATGAGTGTGACGTCACGTCCATAGCAACCACTCGCCCATTTTCCAAACAAACGTCCAGGTGCCGTTGCTAAGCTTAATACTATTAAGAAAAATGGTGAGGCGAATTGAACCCGAAGCGAGGATACTTGTTGTAAGCTTCCAGAGCGGATTTTCCCTGGGAGAGAATGTCGTTAATACTTTTGTTTTATTAATCTCAAATTTTAATATCTACAGCTCATTTTGGTACAATTTTTTAAATAATTTCTCTTATAAGCGCTGAATCGCCGTTGCCCTTTCCTCAATGATCGGAATTGATGGAATACGTCCCTTGTTTGTTTCCGGAGAGTAACTTAGTTTATTTGCCCACCACGCGGACATATACAGTTTGAACTGTTCTTTTTCATAATACAGTTTATTTATTTACTCTTTGACGAGTAAGCATGATAGCCCTTGAGCTACCAGAGGGGTTTTAGCATACTTGAACATTGCAACGTGTTCCTTCTCCATGCAACTTTACAAATGAAAAAAAAAATGTATTTTTGGTTATTTTTAAGAATGTTACTTCCCGATTCTTCGCACAATGGATCATATCCGAATCAGAAATTTCATTTTCCTTAAACTGATAAGTTCATGAATCCATTATTTGGAAACAGTCATGAATCTAAACACAAAATACAAAAGAGGTCAGTTCTATTATCTATTACACTATCAATATTTTTTTATATGAACAAGACTGAATTATTTCCTAAATTTAATCCTTTGTTGCGTAATAATATCATATTATGATTAATTGTGTTCTCGTGATTGTCAAATTAAAATTAATATTGATCAAGTGATCAAGTCACTTAATCTACGGACAGGTGGTTTTAAATATCGGAACTCGAACCCGGGACCCGCTGCTGTGGCTGTTGAGACAATGTCCTGAACATCCGTGCACATTTAACCATGACGTGGAGCGGGAGTTATCGAGTTCCATTTTTTAGGGGGCGGGGG
>NNCF01126096.1:84894-101658 GCA_002313205.1 Laupala kohalensis | reverse complement strand
TATATATATATATATATATATATGAAAGATAAATTATGAAATAATTTATCTTATACATGTTTCGTTTTTATTGACAAATATTTTGTGCAAAATTTGAGATAACCGGATAACAAAAGAAATAAAATAGAACAATCTTAACAAGACGAATTAAAGAAGTTATACAAAATATTATTACAAAAATTAAATTATCTTCAACATATTTCTTGTTCTAAAAGGAGATAATATTGTGTTCCTTTCTTCAGCAAGTTTCCGTTATGACAAGCAATAAGGAAGACGGTCAGTGCAAGAAATAATTTATGCAGTCGCATTGTAAATTGATTTGCACGCGACTTCGGTATTTATTGGAAGCTCCTCAAAAGTTCCTCTTGTCTCTTTCTCCTGCGCCTCTATACTCTCCTCGTTCCTTCAGTTCGTCACGGATCAGTTTTAGAGTTTGTAATTTTATTACTTCGAAACTTGTGTCAGGGACTAATATTTTTACATTCCATTGAAGTAGAAATTTAGGAATATCTTTTAATTCAAATATTTCTCTCTAGGACAGGAAAAACAAAGAGAAGTATTATTAGTCTATAAAAAATATTCTGTGCAAAAAGTTTGATGAATCAATAGATTTTATCTGTGGTTACCAGTAATAACCTGTTTTTTTAAAATACAGATAATCTGTCCCGATGGGTTAAGGTGATTCTGAAACTATTTAATTTTTTTCATATTTTAGTAAAAAACATTAATTTGTGGACTGACAATGCTCACGGATATCTGTGAGCTCTGTGAATCGGTTTATGGCGAAGCCTCATTCAAGAAACATTTTTGGGGGAGAATCTCTTACGAAAGCCTGAGGAGAACAATACGGTCTGCGTTTAAATCCGTCATCTTTCTCCTCGGGATAGCCAACTTTACAGGCGCGTTGAAACAAGTCTCTGCGGGGGCTGGAAACTAAGAAATTAACAAAGGAACAATAATTCAATCCATTTAGATTTAGATTTATTTACCCAAACATAATGAAAAATTCTAGTATTACGGCAAAAAAAATCCATAAAAGGAGATGATACATTATACTTTTAGAGCAGAAATACAGCGCTCGATATTTTCACAACATATTTTAATGCATCCAAATTGCAACGCAGCTAATTCCAACAAAGTTTTCCTCTCAGTATCATTTCGTTCCATGTTTTCCCTCATTTTTGGGTTAAAATTAGTTTTAATTCTCTCTGTAGATTAATGATACTAATTTTTTTTTAAGTTGAATGTGTAGTTGACACCACTGGATATGACGTCTTTGGTGTCGAGCGCTGGAAAACCCTCCTTCGTATAAAGTTCCTGTTAAAATTATCGACGTGCCACATGTGAATGTGAAAATAGATCACGTTTCCCTTAGCACGATGTACAATTGTTACATACATTGTTAATTACAGATTGAACGATATGAAGTGATTCACAAGTAGAAATATCTAGGATGTGAGCTACTCGACTTTTCGATAATCGATTCCTACTAGCACCATTAAAAAAATTCAATAAATTAAAATTAACTGTAATGACCTTGACGAACACTAAAGTCCCAAGAAAAAAAAACAGGAACATTAAGACAATATTTGAGGAGGGAAAGTAGAATTGGTGTGAAGTAAAGAAACTAAAATAAATTAATATTTTTATTAAAAATAAAACTTCTTTGCGGATTAAAATAAAATGGAAAATTTACTTCAAACTTTTGAACAATAGCTTGGAAATTATGCCGTGTGTGCATCCTCAGATTACTAGAATTAATTTTCACTTCAGGCATTTACGAAATCGTTCTATAAATTGTAGTTTTACTAAAACACTTGTTACGTTTAATTACATCGATTTCTTTCCGATTGAAAGTCATTTAGATTCCTTGGCGTTTCTATACTTACTCCTGACTTATTACTCTTTCGGTTACGATGCTGTAAGAGGAAAGTTCGGTTTCTACAGGTCTTGGATCTAGAAGAAAAAAAATATATATAGAGGAGATCCTATTACCTTATGTTGATAGGGACGATTAAATGGAGATGACTGCCTCGAAACGTTCGATAATTGGTGGGTGGGTTGGTTAACCTGTCCGGAACGATGGATCTTCACTTCCGTTACGTGATCCCTCCGCCGCTACTCGACTTTCCGTCTGCCTTTCACTTGGTTCCGGTTCCCCAGAACAATATGTAAACAAAGCATTTTTTTCATTACGAACACAATAATTCTGCTTTTTGCACAAAAAAACATCAATAACTTTTTTCTTTATGAATAAATAAATAATAAATTTATTGTCAAAAAACAGTACAAACGGCCATGTATGACCACGTGGAGGACAATAAACTAATTTACTCTCCGGAAGCAAGCAAGGGACCATCCCATCAATTCCGATCAAGGGCCCTAAGGCAGAGGCGGATTCAAAATATTTCAGCAAAAGTTCCTAGATAAGATAAAAAGTTAGCTGCGAGTTATAATACATATATAATGTCAATATGTTTGTAATTTAACGCAAATACGTTTGTAAATTTACATGTACAAGTTATTATGGAACTATAGATTATTCTGAGTATAGTGTTTAAAAATCATAAGAGTTGACAAAAAAACCCACTAAATTCACGATTTATTGTTACAATAAACACGCCCCTAGACAAAGCCTAGAGAACATGTATAAGAAATCCGCCTCTACCCGAAGGAAAACCGGAGAAAAACCCGGGACAGGATGGGGCTACAGAATTTATGTACACAACCGTGACAAAGTTGAGTACACACAAAACTAAATTAATATGAGCCATACGGCAACACAATCATGCAAAATGAACCTCCAATTAGTGCATCACATTAGTCTTCTTAGATGATTTATGAATCTGGTTAGTTACGAGTCACTTTTAAAAATCTTGCTGGTATTACGAAATATAGTCGTACATTTCTCTTTGCAGTTTTCGTTTTGAATGAATACTCTTATAGATTAATGAATTTATCCTTGTACATATTTTAATTCACTGACTCCCAGGCCTACTCAGCCTGCTATCAAATGAGTACCAGGATCTATCCTGGGACCCAAAAGCCGGCCGGAGCGAGATGCTGACCACATGTCCTCCCACTAGTGCCGGGGTCAGGAAATCGCGGAGCTTTACCCTCCGAGACGGCCAAGGCTCTCAAAGCGTTGTAGTGCCAAATAAATAATTAAAAAAATAATAAATAACATATTTTAATTCCATTTACTTTCTTCCCGTATTCAAGAATGTAATCAACGAGGTGAAAAATAACAAAAATTTCAACTTGGGAATAATTACAAAAGTAAAAGAATCAGTAAAAAATTACACATGTTCAAAGAGCATCGTTTAAGCATGAACATGTTACAAAAATGCGTAGCAACATTTTAAAACTGCGTACGGCCTTGGGATGTGACAAAAAAAAAAGGTACTTTATTTTCCGGAAGCTAGAAAGAAACCGTCTCGTCAATAGCGATCGAAGTATTCAGGGGAAAACAGGAGAACATTCCTATTGAAATAAAAATTATCAATAATGAGAAAAAATAATAAGCAGGCGCTAACCCTATCGAGGAGAGTTAATTTAACTTTAAGAAATATCGTTTTTTCATAAACGTAAGTATACGCGGAAGAGTTAGCACATTCAACGTAAACTATAATTGATGTTCATAAACATTAACGGCTTTCACTTACTTTTATTCCTCTGTAAAACAACATTTTGAAAATCGTTTTAATTTTAGTTTCAATGACTCTTCGTGTAACTTGAGAGTTCAGACTTGACGTAATCCACGTCCACGGAAATTGCTACTCAAGTGGATGATGGATGACAAGTGACGGAGAAAATTCTGTCTGTGTGACACATGTGGTTCCTTCCTTCCTTTCTGCCTCTTCGTATCAGAATGTGAGAGACAACTGGAAGTTGCATCCTCGTAACTGAAGGTTATGGACTTTCACTTTCTCTCGGACAAATAACGTTTATATTTCCTTTCTTCGTACGAAGATTCTTCATAAAAATAGTTAGAAAACGTATATTCATCCTATTATACAGTCGTAGATGTCATTAGGATAACGAATGGGGCTCACAAATGTTAAGTCCGCCATTACCTGTGAGCCCTTTGGTCGGAATTGTTGGGTACGTTCTTCCGGAGAGTAAATTAGTATATTGTCATCCACATATTCACTTTGTGAATTATTTTTGGCAATCGATTACTTATTTATTTCTACAGTATAATTTGATGAATGTAATTTGTCCCACTTGCAGATACAACTATTCTGGAGCATCTTTTCTTCCTTATGGTTGAACTTTAGCGCCGATTGTTCTTAGTAAACGATGCCACCGTAAAGTGATGATAAAAAACATTTTGAGATTTTAATGAAAAGGTAAAATCTTAAACTGCGAGATTCAGATATTCCATCGCGATTTCATTTGCCCTTATGCCCCAATTTGAAATTTAAATAGTAATAAACAAATTAATTTATATGAAAATAGGTTTTACCCCTGAAGCTTCTCCATATGTTAGACTGCTCTACAAATATATTGAGAAAGAAAGAGAAATGATTTTTTTTTAAATCTAAAATAAACTACGACCCTTCTGTTATTTTTATTTTATTTCAGTGTAGTTTATTCAGATTATTCATTGTACTAATTTTCTTCCATTCATTCCTTCTCTCTTTATTTCTCTCTCTCTCTCTCCAGGTCCCGTACAGTGTCATTACCAGGGTTTTCATTCTCTGTTCAATATTTCTTGTTTACATTCTTTCTGATCTCATAATCTTCATTTTCTTTTAGTCGCATTTCTCCTAATGTTTGAAGCTGCACCTGTCGCCGCTCGAAGGCGCTGCCCCCCACTAAATCAGCGAGGGGGGTCACTCGTTTATTTGCGCTCATTAAAAGTCACGTCCGTCTTTCGTTATATCGTGTGTATCCGAGGGGGAGCACATAGGGTACGAAAGAAAAATAGAGATAGCCAGAGAAATAATGAAAAATAATGTTTTTTCTTCACCCATAAATGACTATTTAAGACCAAAATATGACTTTGCGTTTATAGAGTTTCTAGTCCTACGTGGGAACATGAGCATAGGTTGTTATATTTCTCTCTCTTTCTCTGTCCGCGCATTTCGTAAAATATTACGTACTTTATTATCAACTTTATACCCAACATTGTATTTTAATTTTACCACTTTAGCCCTCGCATAAAATACCTCTGAATTTTTTTTTCTTTCATTCGTTTCATAGTTTTAAATGGACGTTTCCGAGACGTTTCCGATTTCGTGTGGGTTACCGTTGAAATTATATTTCAAAGCACTGAGGAGACTTGTTAGCTGCAGCGTCGAAAGTTAAAATTAAAAAAGAACACGAAATTTTTAAAAACAGTATTTTTGAGTTGTTGTTTTTTTTAATGAAAACTACAATCTTAGTGAACACATAATTTATGTAATAAGAATGTTTTAAATATCAGTTTCAAGAAGTTTAATTTTTTACAAATTTCCGGTGGAGGGACACATTGACTCCTGTCTTTATGGACCCCTCTCAAAAACTAATCCTGGATCCGCCCCGCGTCTTTCAACCAATCTTTTAATGTAGTGCTGCCATTCTTGAAATCTTTCTTTCTTCTAATTTAGTTGAGTGTTAATTGGGTTTAATTTAATTTCAGCAATTACGTCTGTGGAACAACACGCTAAGTTACCATTACTGGCAGAAGCCTGGAATAACGCGACTCACCAAGGTGTACGTGTTCAACGTGACCAACCCAGATGCCTTCCTCAACCACGGCGAGAAGCCGATTCTGGAGGAAGTAGGACCCTTTGTTTACAGGTAGGTTTGTCTCGCGAGAAACCTCTCCAACAAGGCACGAACTCCGTATCTGGGCGATCCAACATGACTCAGATAAAATTAATTTATGTTACTCTTCCAGCAATGCTTTATGCGGTAATTTCGCTGGTAATAAAGTTTTGTATGCGACCATAAACAGGGTTGCGCATTCACGCTGAAAATGTATGAATATGTACAGTTAAGATTTACCTCTACGAATGCATAAAATACGATTTTCCCCGGAGGGGGATGTGTAGCGAATCGAAGCAGATGATATCAGGATCGATTCTGGACTCGTCGATATTTTCGCCTCCTGACGTTTTCACTTCCTCTAAAACGTATCATATGAATTCAATAGAGCAGTTTCTGAAGTAAATGGTTACTACATACGTATGTTGGATGTTTATCTTAAAAACAGACGAACAAGATTTATCTGAATAATCACACTTTAATCACTTCATATTATTGACTTTCATCGAATGTTTGCCTTACATTTGAGGGGATTTCCACCTAATGCTATTTTTTTCTTTAAGTAAAAAACGAATTTGAGACAACATAATGATTTTGAAACTCTCAAGACAAGTATACTGAGCCCAACAAAGTATATAGTGTTACATACATATTATACTTGAAACATTAGCTCGTTCTGACTTCCAAGCTCTGAGACTTGAAACATTCTGACTTCCAAGCTCTGAGACCAACAGCAGCTATCAAGCGGGGTCAACCGAGACCCAAACAAGCAATTGCTCTACGAAGAGCAACGAAAGCAATGTGTAACAACATATGTACTTCCAGAGGATTATAAACATGGCTTATTTCGTAAAAATATTTATAACAAAATATATTTACAGAAAATTTTAAAAAATAGTACAACAAAACCTGCCATGACAAAGACCCCAACTGAATTTCATTAATACTATCCTCTTCTGGAGAAACTCTCTACGCAACCAACACAGTGGACGTGGTGCAGGGAATACATTTGACAATAACAAGAAGTAACAATAGGCAGAGATACCATATTCTCATAATAATAATAATGAAAAAGATTGCTTTGGATTGTCAGCTGACCCCACTTGGTAGTCTGAATGTTGGTACGTAATATATCGCACCTGAGACAGAATGAGGAAATTCCTAAAATCCTATGAAGTATTTTAGTATTCATCGGTGGCCTAAATACTAGCAGAACGTAGCATAGTGATGAGAGATGGGGACACTCGATTGGCTGGGTGTTAAATTGAATAATGTATACAAAGACTCTATATTGCTTCCTGACGGAAAGGTAACAGTTAGGAGAAAAATACCTTCATAACGTGAACCCAGGCAACTCCAACACAATGGAGAGCGAACGGGTCACTTCACTCATAATCATCGCTTCTTTTTTCATATAAAAACTTCTCAAGGAGTTCATTCATTCCCATGCAGATGATTCCAACCAGATGAAGCATAATGATTATTATTATTATTAATAATAATAATATAATAATAATACCAATGGACAATATTACTAATATTATTAATGTGGGAGCTTTCGGAACCTTAAATAAGGGACACCATAAACATCTAGATAAAATTCCAGGACCCATTAACAATTACAAAGTCCAGAAAATCTCCTCCTGGGAACGGCACACATTTTAAGAAAAGTCGCTTTGATTTCTTATTGAAATCTGGACACAGGAATTATTCCGAAATCCACGGAACGCCATTTAAAATAAGGGGAGACCAATCTACAGAAATTCATAATCCTTGACTCGTGTCGCGTTGTGCAAAAATCCATAGAAGAAGAGCTTTTGAATGAATTTGGCAATATTCGTTCATCAAGTGGAAAAGTCCCAACTTCATGTTATGGAAGACATTCAATGATGATATTAGAGAAGAACTTAAATAAAGCGTGTTTAGTACGGTAGAGGAATAAACAGAAGAGAAGACACTGATAGATTCACCCGTTTTGCTGTAGCTAAGGAGACGGGGTGACCAAGGTCCAAAGAAATGAAAAACAAATTCAATGATGATGATAATAATAAAAACTACAATAATACTAATTTAATGGTTTAATTCCCTTTTAATGGGAATTAGCGCTCACAAAAACCAATTCACNCCTTATTTACAACATGTATTAATAACGTACAAACACTTTAATCGTTCATACTTTTACATAACGTTTCGGGGATGTACGTTCCCCCTCTTCAGATGTATTTTATATATAAGTTGAATATTTGTAACAATATACTGGAGATTAATGATAAGATATACCAGATAATTTGTATATGTTTTTTGTAGAAAATATAAAATACATCTAAAGAGGGGGAACATACATCCCCGAAACGTTATGTAAAAGTATGAACGATTAAAGTGTTTATACGTTATTAATACATGTTGTTGTAAATAAGGGCACTGCCAACTAATATAATAAGTGAAAGACAACATTATTCAATTCACAATTATTAGAACATGTTGGTAACAAATTATCCTATTCAACTCCCGCCTTGGTAATCTTTTATTGATTTTTTAAATAAAAGGATGAATTCATTCCAATAGAATTGATTGAAAATTCGTTTGCCGTATTTTATTTTTGAAATGAAAAAATACTACTTTTGTAGACATGTGAATTATGAAACATACTTCTCTCAACATTGTGATCGTTGCATTTAAAGACAATTTTAAGTCTTGCAAAAGCTATCAAAGAAAGCAAAGAAATGTTAATTTATTGAAATAAAAACGCAAGTGCGTACCCGTCGCAGGAACTTGTAACAAACTGGATGAAGATCTCGCACGTACCGAAACAAAATATGCCGAGACCTACTTGGAGTCGAGCAGTATTTCTCTTTCATTCCCTCCTGACCAATAACTCAGTCCCGTTTTGTTCAAGTCCTTTTTTTCTTCAGGACCGTAAAGCGAGACTCGTTCCATTTCGAAGAACCGGAATTTTTTTTTCCTTCGGGGGACCCCTGTCGAGAAGCGGCGTGTGGCTCATGCAAGTAGGAAGTGGCTTGTTACGTCACGAGCTACAGCGTTCTACAAAATATTCAGTTGATGCTGGGATCGTCGCGGCTGACTAATAAAAAACTATCAAGGTTTCACCCTTAGTGTAAAATAACAAAAATTCTGATATTGTTTCATTTTCTTCCCGGAGCATTCTGGATGGATCTTTTAGACTCATCACTCCAAGGGAAAGAACAACTGACGATCTGAAGTTTCCGTATTAAAAACTAATGTTTTTTTTTGTAATATGGGTTTTATAATATCCTTTCATGAGACAAAGTTGGTAGCAGTGGACAGTATTCGTTCCATCTCCACTTCCTGTTCCAACATTGGAAAATAACAAACTCAAATGTTGTTACGTAGAATAAATTTCCTGCACTGGCAGGTCAATATGCGAAGCAAAATAATTTATAATCGTATTGATAAATTTATCAATTGCACTGGCTCCAAAAATCAAGTATTTTCTACTTTGCAGTTTCGGTAAAACTTGATTTACGATCGTGAATAGAACACACCAACTATACAAAACTAACAACAACATTCTCTATATAGATCAGTGACAATGAAAGAAGAATTGTGTGTACAAAAAACCTTAAATTGACGTAATCAAATATGTGTGTATTATTCAGCCAATGCGTGAGAAACAAATAAATGGGAAGTGAACGAATCTAGGAGTCCCGTTCAGGAGCCGGTTTTACTAGATTTGCTTTTGTATTGGTTCACACCCCATTTAGGCATTGCCATGAGCACGGGTGTTGGTTGGTTGACGTGTCAACTCTCATAATCCTGTCACGACGTGAATTATGTTTACTGCAATTCCACAGGATTATGAATAAACGGAGATTGTATTAGTCATTCTTATGGAGCGGTAAAGGATCACGACAATTTTGGAGTGAGATAAAAAAACTAATAGTTTCAAAGCCCCACCGGTGGCTCAGGTGGTAGTGTTGCCGCTCATCACCAAGTCATCCCGGTGAGATTCCCGATGGGGACAGAAAATTTGTAGCTTTTCACATTAATGTTCCAGTTCGTATAGCTGTGACTACTGATAAGCAAACCTTCTTTCTTCTATCCAGCTCCTCCTAGTATCAATAACTATTACTAACTACTTCTACTAACCCCTCCACGTGGGCCAAGTGGTTGGTAAACCCAGCTAACCGGTCCACCTACCAACATTAGCCTATCATCAAATTCCTAACACCTATCGTTCCATGTAAATAAGCTTCAATAGCACTTAGCTACATTTCCCATTTCAAATACAGCATCTTTAAATCTTTAAAAATAGTTTCAGCAATTTGAAACTCCCTACAATTTTCTATAACAAGATGCCTCCACTGTGTCAAGTTTTTATTTTCTAAATCTCTGTTTAAAAGATGAATGTCCACGACTTCTAAAAAAATCTGTTTTATTAGGAGTTTTGTAAAATTTTGCATACTTGACCTTCAAACAAGGGAAAGGTCAAAGTCATTAGATCTCGAAAAACCAATCCATGCCTCTTCTCATCCCCTAAATAAAGAATTTTGTTGTTCACGAGAAGAGCAATAGATTGCTGATTTTTTATCCTCAAGATACACTTAACGTTCAAAAGAAAAGTGTCTACATTTTATTTCGAAAAAAAAAATTACCCCTTACGGCAGAATTTAAGGGTCTTTTAGTTTTTGTACCTTCACACCAAAAGTCCAGTCTCCAAAAATTTTTAAATTATATTTTAAAGTATTTTCGACATTCTATGTTTGTGCACGGTCAATTATAACGAAAAGAAGAGCAATGACGTCACATTAAAAACTACCGTGCAAAAATAACAAAAGGTAGCTAATAAAAAAATGGCAAAAAATTATTTTATGTAAATAATAGTTATTTGAAGAACTTCAAATATTTTGGAAACACGAAAGAACTTAAAATATTTGGTACAAAAGAAGATTTTTTGTGTGGGGCTTTAGGGCTCGCCAACATCGAAGGTCATTAGAGCCCATGCAAGTAGGGAAAAATGCAGTTTCGCACCATAGAGAAGAGCCGTAGTGACTCTTCCCCGTGTGTGGGACTCGCCGAATATCTCGACCATACCCACTAAAACACCCTCCTGAAACCAACAAATATCTAAATAGAAAGATGAAAGAAAAGAAAACAGAATACCAATACAAAATATCACAAAAAAGGGAAACAAAAGAAGAAGCGGGAAACACAATAACATAAATAATGTTAACAGAACTCTATGAAATGCATTTGAAATAGAGGATTTCGGCAAATCCAATCTATATTTAGGGCGGATTTCCACTTTGTGTTCTCGTGCCGACCGCACATGGAGAAGTTAGTTCTTTCGTGTTCCAACAGGTTCTCGCGACGCGGATGCTATCCATGCGACAAGGGAGCTTTTAATACTTCGGGCTTTGAATGACTAAGGGGTTACAGGAGTGAACCGGTTCGCGAAGTGAATGTATTGCAAAGGAGCTGTTTAAACTGCACTTTTAAAGTATGTTGAGTTATCAGTTTGATGATGCACACGAATCTCAGATAAAAATATATTTACTCGTCGTTAACATAAATAATTCACGATCATTAATGAATGTCTAATGATTATATTTTATGACTTTACTGAGATAATGGTCTGCCAGAAAATACTTCAAAAACATAGTTCATAAACGTTACACAAATCTCATTAAATGCACCGTTTGCTCCGATTACAATTTGTCTTCAATTTTTGCTAGCAAAATGAATAAAACAATGATTTTGAGATGAAGTGAATATCAGCAAATTTTTAATAATTTATTTAAAATACACTATAGAAACATTCCCGTGACATGAAGATACACCTCAATACTTCTGACATGGTTTCTTAATTTCCACCTTCTTCTGCTTCGTGAAAACAAGTGAGACCCTGTTTCTCATTATCAGACATAAATTCTTTCTGCAAAGAGTAGTTCTACTTTGGCAACCGACCAAATAATGCAATATAAGGTCGAGAGATTCAGAATGAGGAATAGTTAATGGGAAAAAATCAGGAAATAGGATATGAGCTTAACGGTACAATAACGTTCCGATCCGAGGTATGAGGAAGTGATCCTCCATGAGACATAATTCATCCGAATAAAGTTTAAAGTGAGACAATGTTCTTCTTGCCAAGTATTACTTTTTTATGAATATAAATCATCTCACTTGATTCATGAGCTTTGATGAGCTGCAGAAAAGACCCGAATGACAGAAAGGTACTTTGGGAGACATTTTTTTTCTTTCTCAAATTACGAAATAATTAGGTTAAGTCCGCCCTAATGCAAGGTCATTCTACCGATTATACGGAATCTCCAGGAACATTTCTAAATAATGCAAAATTAATGTCAAAATTGTTACGGTAAATTCGTCAAAATACGTTTCCGCGTCGAATTAGAGGATTGAAATACCGTAACAATAATATTGAGCTGTCTAATGGTACTGAATAAAAAAAAACCTTTTTAAACTGTTCTCAAACATAACATTTACTGCTTCTGTCACTATGAATGTTTCTTTGACGTTTAAGAAGTGTTTCTCACACCATCTCGAGTTCTTTATTGGCGATGGCCTCTAAACCCGGAACAGCAAACTACATAGATCAATGTAATCCGATAATCTTCCTACTTTAAAACTTAACATGTTGTGAGAAGCAATTGCAAGTATTTCATTTCCGGAGCTTCTTGAGACACACATTGAACGGTGTGAAAGAGGTCACATGTCATTGGAATGCAGCCGCAATTCAAACACGCCTATTCTAACACCCAGCGAATTGTTGTGCTCCTATGCCAAAATAAAAATACACTTGTTTTATTAATTGGCCGGGATTGGCTCTGGGAAGAATTTTCGTGAGAATCTTCTTAGTTAATTTTTATTCTCCCGTGGCGAAAATATCAAACCACACGACAGGATGTTTCCTTGTATTTTTTTAGTTGGGGCTTTAGGGCTCGTCGACGTCAAGGTCATGAGATCCTTTAATTTTCTTGTATGTTATGAAGTAAATTAATGTTTTTTTTATCCAGTATTTTTCCTCTTGAATTATTGATACGTATTCTTTCAACTTGTTGAACTTCGGTATTACCAGTGAATATTTATATTAATATTCTAGAACTCAACATTTTAAAACGTGGGGGTTGGTAATAATGTAAAAAAATGAGTGGACCGAAGTACAAAACAGTGACTCGATATTCAATGTACATTTGTTATGGAAGGTACAAAACGCAAAAAAAAATCACAATGTATTATTATTATTATTAATAATACCAATAATAATAATATTCATCCATATCACCCAAACTGTAGATACTATTTCGTGACATGACTGAGATTTGGCAATAAAAATTAATAGTAAGAATGATAAAACATCTGTATTTGAAGACGAAGCTAATGCTTTTCTTGTCTTCTAAGATGCAGAAATGACCAGCTGATGAGGAGAGAAAACCTCTTCTGTAATGTCAAGTGCGTTTTGGCAATTTCGTGCGCCCCAGATGACGTATGATGAAAATGCAGTGAACAAATACACTCACGTGGCCCCCCTCCCCCGCGCTCGACACTTCCGGAGCGCGTTGAATGCGTCAGACTCTACCATTGCAGTTGACACTTGCGGGGTGTTACATCACACAAGTGTAAACCTCTTTCTCGACTTGTTTTCTTCCGTAGGCCGTTCTCACTTTCGTTTCTCGTTTTGCTCGTGACTCCGCGAGAGATGAAAGCTGCGCGCGCGCGCCTCTTTGCGACACATCAGTAGGTCAAAGACAGATTGAGACGTACGTTTTGGAAACTTATTGCGAGCGAGCGGGGGAAAAAAAACCGTAATTGTAGATCTACCCCATCGTTGGACTCTAATGACCACGATAACGCTTTCATAAGCATCTACGCCCACCATTAGAGGGATTAGCTGCTACTTTTTCACACCGTCCGAATCGCACAAATGGGCCACAAGGTCATCTTCATTAACCTAGAACCTGACATTACGATTCGAGGAGTAACTTTTAATCGGGTTGAACGAAACGCCAGATTTGCATTTTTGCATCGCATCGAGGTCCACTCATGCGACGCGCAGCAAAAATATTCCGGAGGAGAAGATTTGCGACGTCACGTTCCGTTTGCGGTCAGTGAAAAGACGGGGCGACTCCAAGAATGCGCTGACGCATCGTTCGAAAAGATTCGTTCCACTTGATGATTTGATTTGAAGTCACGGCGATTTCGAACGTCCGCTAACATGAATCGAGCTCAAGAGACAGAAGACACGATGGTGAATGTGTCTGGTCAAGTCCGTTTCTTCAGATGAGGATTAGAGGCAGAGAGGGGAAGATGGTTTGACAAAATGAGGACAAAGGGTTTAACTAATTTGAATAACTGGGTATTTTAATTGGAAGCGAAAGTAAATATACTGATTTTACGGATTTTATGTAACACAAAATTGTTACAATACGGAATGCAGCAAAGAGTGGAACGTAAGAAGAAAATAAAAAAAGAAGATGAAACAAATATGAGTGGAAGGATCAAAGTGAGGCAGATGAGGATAGTAAAAAAATAAAAATACAAGACGAAAAACAAACAAAGATGAAACTGAATAAAGCACAATATTTAAAAAAAACAATATATACGTAATCCTGGTCATGTCTTCGTGTTCTGGGGCATGTTGAATAAGAGTACTTGACAATAAATAAATTATTATATAAATTATTTGAGGATCAACAATTTTTATACTTATTTCATTAAACAAATAGTGTATTTACTTGTATCTAAAATTTAAACATTTCTCATTGCTATTAACATCTTAATTAACTAATACCTGTAGCAAAAGCTAAAGATCGTGTGTTTTAAAAATCTGTTCTACCATTTTCCACGACCCTCCCTCAAAATAATCACCTCTCTGTTTTTAATGATGGTTCTACCTAGTTTAATACGTTTTTGCCATTAATGCCGAAAGCTTATTTCAAGAATTAATATAATTGTTTTGTATTAATCGTAGTCGGAACGGCAATCAGGAGCAAATATTATTATTCTTTTTGTAAGGTAATTTGAGGTACAATTTACAAGTCACCGCCACCAAAAGGAAGAAGTTGGCAAAAAGTGGAAGGTGAATATGCAATGAAAGATCAATCGCTTTAACGGTTCACGTAGTTAAAGGGAAACTAAAGGAGGTCTAAAAGAACAAGGGTAGCAAAAACACAGTTTAATTCTGTTCCCATAACATAAGTTGTGGCAATGGAAATACATCTTTCAGTCGCTGCTAAAGGGAAATCTGATGAATATAGAAACCTAGAAAATTATGAGAATAGTGTTTTTTCTTATAGTAAAATTCCTGAATGGAAAAATAATGTATTTACAATTAAAACACATATTATACATTTAAAATGTGTGAAAATGTATAACTAATTTTTTTTAAATTTACTCTCAAGTAATTAAACTTGGCACGAATTTGTTATCAAATCAATATATTAAAAAAGTATCATAATAATAAAAATGGTAATAAATATGTGTGTCTAAAAGAGAGGAGAGAGTGAATAAATTTGATGGTCAAAAGAATAAATAAGGATAGTGTAAGAAAATATGAGATTCTTGCATCATTAGGAAAAGTAACTATTCATATTTTCCTCCTGCGAAACTGGAAATATTTCATGGAACACTAATTCTACAAGCATTCTAATTTTGCGTTGATTACATTGATACATTTAATTAATCAAAGGATCTTAAATAGGGAATGAAGTGCTCTAATGAACTTGACGTTGGCGAGCTCTAAAACCCTAAGGCAAAAAACCAGGAATTAATATCTTCAAACGGTTTACTGTGTCGCTAAGTTTCCTATTCCTCGAATTACATCACTTTAAAAAGAGGTTTCACCCTTTCTTGAATAAAAACTTCTACGCCACTTGAATAAATGATACGGGGGTCAGTGACATCATAAATGCTTCGCACGAGTATATTTTTAATAATTTTAAAAACATATTGACATTATATATGTATTATAACTCGCAGCTAACTTTTTATCTTATCTAGGAACTTTTGCTGAAATTTTTGAATCCGCCTCTGCCTTAGGGCCCTTGATCGGAATTGATGGGATGGTCCCTTGTTTGCTTCCGGAGAGTAAATTTGTTTATTGTCCTCCACGTGGTCATACGCAGATTTCGTCATTTATTTGACAATAAATTTATTATTAAATTTATTATTATTAAGGAGGTTCTCTTTCTTGTTCTTATTCCTAGTTAATATCTATCACGATCTTTTTTTATTTACAGTTAGAGTTTATACTGATAAAAAGTGTTGCAGAGACATCAAAATAACTCAGGTGTACTTTTCTAGACGTATTCTCGATTCGTAACTTTTTTTCCCTTTCACATACAGAGTGCAATGAAATTAAATGGTCACCATATAGGGTCTTTACGTACCATTTCACAATATTTTTTAACTTCCTCCAAAAATGTATCAGGTTCTTTTTTCCACTTCGGAATAACTCATGAGAGGATGTTTTGGATCATACAATTCGTCTTTGGTGACAGCAGACACTTTTCAGATTTCGATGTACAGCCTTCGATGTGAGAATTTCAAGTTGACAAATTTCGAAGCACGAATTTTACATTTACGAGCAATGAAATAACACTTGTCCTCGGTCTCTGATGTAAACTGTAAATTAGAATTTTGCCAAAGTTTTATTTTAATATTTAAATTATTTATTTTAAAGAAAATGTTGTTATAAATTGACTACGTTTCATCCAACGATATTCAGTCGTGGTATCCCCCTCAGCGTGAACTTCCTTATTTGTGTGTTTCATAGTTAAGCAGATCGTTGAGGGTATTGATGTGATTAATGTATTCGAAAAAAAATAATGCTAATGTGCTAAACTAAGGCGACTCCGTACACTGTATCGGAGTATACGTCCTCGTTCACATTTCCCTTATTATACCGCGGAATGTATATGTGTGTATATATATATATATATATATATATATATATATATATATATATATATATATATATATATATATATATATATATGGCACCATCTCCATATT
>NNCF01126096.1:69281-80595 GCA_002313205.1 Laupala kohalensis | reverse complement strand
ATAATAATAATAATAATAATAATAATAATAATAAATTTATTGTCAAAAACAGTACAAACTGCGTATGACCACGTGGAGGACAATAAACTAATTTACTCTCCGGAAGCAAGCGAGGGACGTATTCCATCAATTCCGATCAAGGGCCCTAAGGCAGAGGCTAAGGATTCAAAAAAATTTCAGCAAAAGTTCCTAGATAAGATAAAAAGTTAGCTGCGAGTTATAAAACTAATAGAATGTCAATATGTTTGTAATTTTACGCAAAATATGTCAAGTAGTAAATATTAATATGAAGGTATACCGTGGATATGAATGTGAAAATCCTAAAGAAAGAAGAGAATTTTTATTATGATCGTATATGAGCTAGTTTAAAAGAACGCAATGATACCAGAAAACCAGTCGTAATAGAAGGTAAACTACACCAAGTTCAATGCCATGGTTAGTCTGATGTCTATCACTACATTCAGACAGTAACACATTCAGTTCGAGCACACTGTGGACGAAGACTTGCTTAGCAGCCACAAAGAGGACAGTTGACGAGGAACTTGAAGGCGGCAATGATTGGTTTCCGTGACACCCATGTGTGGGCGAAATTCAGTGACCCCTGACAACTACTGCACATGTGGACAGATATAAATGTGCTTGGGTATTGTACTCCCGGCGGGGGGTAGCGGTCACGGGAGTTAGAGACAGATCGCAAATTGCATCTTGCAAACGACATTCCTGTTAATATTTTAAAGTATGAAAGACATTTTCGTGACATAATTTTCAAAAGATTTCACTAATTAATAGTCTCGACAATGAAGCGGACAAATTCTTAATCAAAACATGATAAATATGACAATCGTCTGTATGTCTCAGACATGCAAATTTCGTCTGTAGGTATGTCTCAGTAATACATAATTGAGTTCAGCTAATATTAATATATTAGTATAAATAAATTGCAACTTACGATATTTTATGGACAATAACGATATATTCTTCTTCGTCATCAATAGACAACGTTTCCACTCCTGACTCGAATCGCAGTCAAATTGTAACAAGAAAAATAACCGTAGAACACGATATAAACTCATTTGTTTGCAAAAAAAGCAAAAATCACAAAAAACTCTGAAGGGTAAAATATACTAATTCTCAGTGCCATTTCTTTAAAAAATTGATGTATTTTTTTGTATGTTTGTTGTTTTATTTGTGAATTCTTTTCAAAATTTTAATGTTCAGTAATTATTGTTTTAGATTTCATTTCAATTCTCGGGTAACTCCGGGTATTTCTACTAGAAAACTTTAAAGAATGGTTCTGCATGACAACTCAATAAGCTAGCTTTCAAATTTATACTCCAAGTAAATACTCTCCTCCTGTGAATCTGTAGTAGAACTTGACGCGAATTACGAATAGCGACCACACGGGAAACAACGCGCCGCTGAAGCGAGGTTCAATGACCTTCTCCGTTCTGGACAGTAGTAAAGCTAAAAGACGACTACATAGTTACCATTGAACGTAGACCATAGATTTTATTTTCTCCTTTTTTTTTTGCATTTGTAAGTCAATGCACATGATTTTATTTGAGTGTTTTTTAGTGAATAAACCCGCACTAGAGTATTTATTCCATTGAAAAAAAATTTTGTTCAGACGAACGAATAGTGAAAAAGGAATACGCCAACAAATTGTTTTTGGTGGGAGGACAAATATTCCGTTGGTTTATACGCTGTAAATATATTGTTATACTTAAAAGTACATCACAACGTGAAAAAGACAGTAGGAGTAGTTAAGAATCCAAACAAACATCAATTCGAGAACTTTCTTTTTTTCTGTGTCAACATTGTAATGTGAAGGAAATGAGGACTTGTGAGTTGAGTTCCTGATATCCGTTATGTGTACATAACAGTCAAACGGTCATTGTGATTGGTAGATGATGAGAGAATGAGTGAGTGCTCCTGACACACGATGGTCATCTCTACGTGAACTTTGGCGGAATGCTTACAAAGTGATTGTATACAGAATCACTGAACATTGAGTGGGACACAGTTACTTTTCAGTATTTGCATATCAATCGAAACTCTTGGTTTAGCTGTTTCGTGACTCATAAACTGTTCAATTGCCTCACTGTTCGATTCCCGATGGGACCAGAGAATTTGTAGCTTTTCACATTAACGTCCCAGTTTATATAGCTGTGACTACTGAAAACCAAACCTTCCTTCCTCTATCCACCTCCTCCTAGTATCAACAACTCTTAACTATTACTAACTACTTCTACTAACCCCTCCACGTGAGCCAAGTTGTTGGTAAACCCAGCTAAGCGGCCCACCTACTAACAATGACCTACCGCCCAACTCCTAACTCCTATCGCTCCACGTAGATAAGCTTCAATAGCACTAAGCTACACTTCCCATTTACAAATACAACAATATATAATAATAATATTATTATAATAAAAATTGTCTCACTTGTAGTGCTCATCGTGTCTTTCCGTTCTACCACCAGAGAGCAGTAACGTCGTCATTAAACCTTGGTTTTTTTCTGTTTTACGCTAATGCACTGTTTCTTTAGATTCTGCAATTATCTTTACATCTTCTTAGACAAGAGTCAGATTCTATTTCGGTCTCGGTTTTTTGTATGCGTTTGCTATCACATTTCTTTATATCATCAAAGATTTATCAACGTATATAAATCATTTTTACAGAACACAATGATTTGATTCATTTAACTTCTTTTAATAAATTTGTTCAGAAAGTTTTCAATATGTTGTTCCGTTATCTCGCCTATAAAATAATATTTTTTTCATTACAAAACGAGTAAAATTGAATCATTTCAAGACGACGCAGAATGGAGAATAATTTAGTGACATTACAAAAATATAAGTAACGCAATTTATAAGGAAACAAGTTAATCTCTCAACAGTTTTACGGAAATGAAAGATAACAATCAACAATGAAAGTCACAATTCCTGAGACCAATTTGGGGGAAACGCTCTTTGTCGCATTACACACTCGCGTGACATTGGGTTTTTTTCCTCATATCATAAATAAATAAATAATACATTCTCAAAGACGCAGTTACATTCTGTGTATGGCCACTAGAGGACAATATATTTATAGTGTTTCCTCTCAGACTGGATTAAGGGGCTCGCCAGTCTGGTCAGTTACCAAGAATGGCTCACCTGCTAGGCATTCTCCCCTATTAATGGAATTGTATTTCAAGTTTAAATGTGAACTATTTGAAATCTACATAAAGTTCTCTGAAAAGTGAGTCGAAACGTGACCTAAATGCTTCGTATACGAAGATTAAATATTAAGTACACAACTAATTGAAATTACGTCATCAGTTTTGACAGATTTTCATATCTTGGATGAGAAGTTGATGTATATTTCAAATAACTTAAATAGTTTACATTTAAACTTGAAATAAAAAGAGTTCCAGTGTTCAGTAGATGAGTCATGACCAGTCACTGGCTGTCTGGCGAGCGGAGCGGGAGGATGAGTTGAGTTCCGAGACGCCCTTTAATCTTCCGGGTAGCACATGACGTCTGAACAGAAAGACTATACCCTTCGGAAGAATACAAGGGACGATTCCATGAATTCCCATAAAAGGACTCAAAGACAATGGCGGATTTAACATTGCTGCTTCCCAAGGAACAATGCATGACGTGAGACCCCTAAGATGATTAACAAACCGCTTACCTTTTTTATCTAGAGAAAACTGAACAAATTTTATTTTCTATCTATTATAAAAGAACATATTTAACAAATACATATTGTTCTCAATTCATTATTTGGAACATATTGCTAACTTAACGTAACTAATGAAATCACACAAAATAATAACGATGCTATTAATGACAATGCTGCCCATAAATTAGGCCCGATACAGTAGGGGGCCTTCATACATTCTCTGTCCGAAGGAAAACGAGAAAACCGAAGTACCAGAATGGGGCTACAGAGAAAATGACGTCACCGAACCAAGGTTTAGGATTAATAAAAAGAAAGTTATGAATAATGCAAAACAATAAACATATAAAAGAAATTTTTCATTTGAATCAATTAGTATTAAAGGTCTATGGCAATGGAATAAACAAGTACAGAAGGAATTAACATTATTTAATATGAACTATAAATATACAAAAACAATATTTAATGCCACCCGAATTTACATACCTTAATAATAATCTTGAAGTTATTAAAGCGACGGAGTAGTAGGAAGCTTTAAGATATTTAATGTAATTATATCTCTTAAATGTTTCGTAAGGGAGTAAATCTTTAG
Organism: Laupala kohalensis; assembly: GCA_002313205.1. Lineage (NCBI taxonomy): Eukaryota > Metazoa > Arthropoda > Insecta > Orthoptera > Trigonidiidae > Laupala > Laupala kohalensis. The sequence continues at coordinate 76,340 of NNCF01126096.1, read as the reverse complement.
GAATGGAAGATTCTTTTCTCTTTCCCTCCAACAAATATATCTGACTATTCCTCGTTCTCACGCGTTGATTTGCTCAGCGAATCAGTCGTTACGATGTCATAAAACGTACATGTGTAGAAAGAACGAGGAAAACAGGAAGTAGCTTCATTACTCTTATTTTAAGTATTTTTTTTTATGTTACTTTGTCGAGCAAAAAGAAATTACTATTTATAAAAACCATTTTCCCAAATGATCAAAAAGGAGCAAAGAAATAATTATGGAAATCTTCCATAAGAATATATCTTAATTGTTTTTATCTTAATTTCGGCAATGAGTAGGAAACTATCAGTACACAGTTTGGAACATTGACATTGTATCTTATTTTTATGTAATTGTGCCTATAAGTATTTTTAACACCTTTCTCATATTTAATAGAAAAATATATATATTTAAGTGCGTCACGAAATTATATTTTTCTGATTTTAATAATAATAATAATAAGAAGAAGAAGAAGAAGAAGAAGAAGAATAAATATGATGTCCCAGAACATGTGTACTCAACTTCTCGTCATCCTCGATGTTTCCGGTGCCTTTAATAACCAGAGAAATGAACTTTTTCTCGTTTTGAGTTTAAAGTTTCCTCGATATCTTTTTCTGTTATAACATGTACCTTTGTTATAATGTGCTATTGTGACATTTCGTAGCTAAGATGAAAAGCTATATTTTTACATAAAAATAATTAAAAATTAATGGTGTATTTACCATGAAAGATGAAGAAAAAAAGTTACCTGACCTTAAGTCGTCGAGTTGTAATTATTTTACCCCATTTATCTAAATTCTTTAGTTTGTACTCCTATATTAATATATGTAAGTAACTTGCCTTATTTAGAAAGTTTGTATTGGAGTTACCGGGTTTATCCTTGTTTAACGTTTACTTAACTAGTTATTACTGTTTTTTACAGTTTGTACGCGAATTTTCACTTTTCGATTCAAGAAGAGTATACATTTTTAATGCAAATGAAACTTAGCAAACAAACAAATATTCTGGACAGATTGTCTCGTTTTTTTTCCTTCAAAAAGTGCAGAGACCTGGTTATTCCTGGAACCCACATAAATAAAAATAAATATGCTGAGGGTTAATGATAATCAATCATAACTCGACTACAATATTGGGTTAGATGATCGTTCCAGACAGGAGCGGATCCTGCAAGCGATCGTTCGTCTTCGGAGGCATCACCCGTTTTATCAACGGAGGAAATAAAACAGATTTATGGCAGCGGAAGTATTTATTTTGTTCTTGCATTATTGTGGGTTTTTTTTGAAATGTTTTTCTGTACAGGATATTATTGCACTGCTTATAAAAATCCTTTACCATACGGGACGAAATGCAATGGATAGGATAAGTAGTGACAAGTAACGTAAATCTCGGCGATGTTAACTGGGAACAGGGTTCTAGATCAAACTGTGAATCGAATGAAAAACAAAAACAAAAACAAAATAGATGTTCGTTAACGCGCTCCTTTATGTATTTTACAAAGTGACCACTCTCCCCCCCCCCTCCTCCTCGGATCCGCCCTCTGCTCAGAGATCTTGTCTTGGTGGTCACGCTGTTTCATAAGGCGACTGTTTTGCATCGTTCCGTCAACTGCTTTCCTTTTTAGCGTGCGGTGGCGATCCAGGAACTGCGCCGCACTAGGTTCGCCGTTCGCCGCTTCGGTCTCTTCAACGGCTACGTTTTTCTTTTCGCGCGGTTTCCAACATCGCTGCGACACCGAGATAATCGCTGCAATTTGTAACTCGACGATACCACTTATCTCGGTTAGTCATGCTATCGATGTTTGTGAAAATAAGAGACCGCGAATTCCAGGGAACTCCCGAGGGGGGGAAAGAAAAGGAATGTCGTATTGTGTTATTGCGCGAGTATCGGAACTGTGAAACTTATTTATTCTTAGATCGAATTCGGGCGTTGTACTTTTAAGTTATTTCAGAACCCCAATCGGCGCCTTTAATTTTGGGTCCATTCAAATCGATTTTTATTAATTTCTCAAGAGAATTAAATGTCATAGATATAATTGAAATTCAAATTATTTCATAGATCAGTTGGATTTTTCTTCTTCAAATAGATGTTAGAAACACAATATGAAATTAACACAGCAATATTCAACTAGAAAAAAAAATCCCCTATAACATAAATTTACTAGTAATAAATGCCATATTCAATATAGTAATAATGCAATATAGAAATTTCAATTTAGAATTTAACATTATACAACGGGAAGGAAAAGTGTATTTTTCCGTTATCAAAACTGTGCTGAAGTTGAAAGAGGTATTTGTGAATCTAGTAGAAAAGGTACTGGAGTAATATTTTGATCGGGTTCGGATTTATTATTATTATTTTATTGTTGAATTGTTTTTCTCAGCAAACGGTGATTGATAGAATGGCACAGGTCTAGTGGCAGAGTGTCCATTTCCCGATCAATTAAAAATAAGATAAAGATAAAAACTTTTTAACTATTGCAATAAAGATGATCTTGGGTAAATTTAATGTTTTTAAACTAGAATGTATAGTTTTTGGAGTTACTCCTGTTGCAGAAATTGCTATTGGGACTACACGGACTTGTTTCATCTTCCCAAATTCTTTGAACTTCCTGAGAGAGAGAGAGAGAGAGAGAGAGAGAGAGAGATGGATGTATATTGAAATTTTCTCACCCATTGCCTTCTTTAGGTTGTGTTTGGACCCTGACGTTGACGAGCGCTAAACCCCCATTCAAAAAAAAAAAATCTGTGTTTGGCGCTGCAATGTCTATGAGGAATGTGGTCTTACTACTTTGGTCAATGAAAGTTACATCTGGACAGTTGAGGTGGATTGATTTCTGTGAGGATTTTGGAATCTATTATTGTCACTATTGGAGTTGTGATTTGAATTCAGAGGGACACGTGCTTTTAATGTTTTGTTGCAAGGATTATGGATAAGGGACCTGCCTTCAAGATATTAGCGAAAGAGATCCTAAATTTTGAATTATTCCATTTACGAACACTGATTTTTTTAAATAATCAAAATGTTGTGTATCTAATGACTGTCCGCTATAAAAAGCAATCTAGCCTACTTTTTTTTTCATAGAATCATTGGTAATATTTATTACTAATATATACGGAGTGTTTCATACGTTCAGAATTAATTAATTTTCCTGATTCTGAAATATTGAAATGAATTTATTTTGAACAGGTGGTAAAATATTTATACAATACTGATAGTCAGAGAAATTAATACTCGAACACAGAATCGGGTTATCGTCAATTACTACAGTTCTTGAAGTATATTTCCGGAAGAAAGGAAGACTACGGAGAAGAAAGAATGTTTATTTTCAAAGATGTGTAGGAACATTCTTTGTTTATATTGTGAATGGAAATTTATCACAAGATGTTTATGGATTTTAGTGTTGAACTTACATTACGGGCTGTGTAATGAATATCTTGTGGTAACGTATAATCGATTACACCTGTCTTCTCAAAGTGCCGGAGCAAAAGACCTTCATTTGTCGGGAGTTACTTATGTGTCCTCATTTATTTAACGTGGTCGTACGCGCGCTCTACAGCCGCGAGATCGTGACGTAACAGCGCTTCGTAACGTATTCCGAACGCTTCCAGAGGGCGTGGTTTCTACGATCCCTGCATCGGATGAAGAGATTCTACGAGAGATGCGACCCTTGACCCCTTAAGAGATGAACCAACAAAAGAAAGTTGTCAAGGAGAGAAAGAAAAAGTTGTTGTTTTTTATGGTATTGTTGAAGTAGAAAATAAGCTTGAGATGAGGCGAGTCGAGACGAGACAAGTTGGAGAAGAAGATATATTTTTATAATTATTATTTCAATAAGAAAAATCAGCCAATATAATATCTATTTTTCTACTTTTACAAATAAAATTTTGATGCGACAAAAATGAACAATTTTTCAAATACCCAGTGACTGTATTCCATAAACTTAGGTTTTGTATTGAAATGTTAATTGAGCAAGTTTTCAAATTCTCAAACATATTTTTTCCTTCAAATTTCTTTGAAAAAAATAAGATTTCTGTGTACAATTACTTTTGAAAAAAGTGATTTATTTCCGTGCAATCAAAAAAACCAACTTCAAAGCTTTTCTTAAACTTGTCACGAAGACTGATAATTATGATGCGTATATTTCATCTTCCGTGTCTTCCTCTCTACACATGGAGAGGATATGTGATAAACTTTCGGTCAGGTGAAAACAGCGACAAGCCGGGAATCGAGCCCGGGACTCCTGCAATGATCGTAGGGTTGTTAACCACTATACCATCCGTTCACCTTCCACAACTGTACACCATTTCCACTAGCTCTTCCGGGGTTTAAATTCTGGGTGGAAACGGTGAACGACTGTGGAAGGCGAACGGGTGGCGTAGTGGTTAACACTCCTGTGATCAATGCAGGAGTCCCGGGTTCGAACCCGGCTCGTCACCATTTTCACCTGACTGAAAGTAATCATGATAATTATAAGTTGTCAATATTTACAGAACAAATAATGATTTAATTTGAATAATTCACTTAATACAGACGAAGGTGTAAAATATTCCTCGAAGGGAAGAAAAAGATCCGGTCCGCTCCCCGAAAGGAATTTCGTAGCGACGGGAAGAGGGGTGGCACCGAGTCTAACCTCCTCACAAAAATGTACTTAATGACTTGAAAATTAACCCTGTATTATAAATTTGTTCAATTACTTGACATATTTAATTAGTAAACAAATTGTATATTTACACTATATTACAAAGGTGACACATTTCTTATAAATAGCAACGAGTAAATTCTTTATAATTTGTAAAAAAAATCGGGTTGACGGGATTCTTACCTTTTCTAGCCACTTGTCTGAGAAAGATTCAAATTATTCGATTAAATCTCTGAGAACACAAAACACGATTCCTAGATTCGGGTCGTTGTATCCTCCCGTGACCCTCCTGCCTACATTCGCAGCCAATATCTTTAATTAATGCTACTGAGCAAGTCCAACGTGGTAAGGTACAGGAAAATCCAGTGGTTTGTGAATCTTGAAAATTACACCTTACGTCGTCTTGCAGTATGTTCATGAATGTCTGTTTAACAAGCAGGAGAAGACGAATGCTTATCTACTAAGATCGTATTTTATCTCTGTGGCCAAGGTGCCGGTAGCGGGAAATGCTAAATAAATTGCTTATTCTACTAAAAACTGGAAAGATATAACCATTACATCTACACCTATGTCATTATCGTGTATTAATAACAAGCGTTTATAAGTAACGTGCTCTTTTGTTTTTTGAGGTATTGAAGTTCTTTTGATAAAAATTTAAAAACTAATGACGCGTTCTCTCTCTATTTTTTCCTAAATACTAGAATTTTAACTACAAAAGTGTACATTAGGTTCATCGTGAATATTGATTATTCATAAAAACAAAAATATTTTTAATCATAAACGATAAATTTATTATTGCTTTAATAGTAAAGTTTTTAATAATTACTTTCATTATTATAAAAGAGAATAATACTTTTTTTGAAAGCAAAGTGTCATTAAGAACGTAAATTATTGCTTCTGAATGAATGAAATTTAATTTCTTCAAATCGAGTTGCATCTCCCTGAACATTCACGTCGAGGAACACATATGCTTGTCCTTCAGCATGCAGCGGAAGACTAATGCCCGTCCACCAAGATGGCGCCTCTATATTCGACCTGCAGATCATCTCTGCATAAGACGAAGCAGCAAAGCCGGTTTCGCCATTAACAGATCGGGCAGAGATTACGGAATTAATGCATAACAAAAGACTGACATGCCAAAGGAAAAAAAATGACGAGCACCTCAGATGAGAATGTAGGACGCTTCAAACCCCGTTGGAACTTCGAATTCTTGATTGGATTTCAATCAAGGTCATCCACCGAAAAAGAAATCTCTTTTTCTTCCGTCACGAATATCGCAAGCGAGAGCTGTATTTCGGGTCTTTACAAAGGAACCGCTTTGAATTTGACCAAAACGATAAAAAAAAGAAGAAAAGAAGAATGAATCAAAAGGCGTTGACATGAAATTTTGTTCGGGGTCCAGAACGAATCTTCGTACACGAGAACCCGTTGAACAAGTATGAACGTAAAAACGGGTAATTATATAAGCAAGTCTTAGGGGTCATAAGTATCCGGAAATAATTTCCACAATTTTTTTTCTCTCTCTTGGGTCTAAGTGAGCAAGTCTGCTAGTATGGGCAGGCCCGGTTTCCGGTGTTGGAGGCGCGCGGGATGGCCGGTACAGTGCTAGCGACCTTACGCAATCCCTGGAAGGCCGGCCGCCTCTCTCCAAGGTTTGCAGTGAAAGCGCGAGACCAGCGCTATTTCTCTCTCTTTCTTTCTCTCAGCATTGCATCTCTCTATCCACTATAAACGCTGCACCAAATGGTCGGGCCTCTGTCATGTGTACGACTCATTCATTACGTGTTCTGTAGTTTTCCATCTTGGAGCCATGACATACACCTCCTTACAGTCTTAAGGTATTACAGTGGAACCTCGTTACTTTAAATCCTTTCTAAGACGAAGAAATTAGCCATTCACTTCCGTTCAAGTACAAAAAACCCGACAACTCGAATTATTTAGACGCTGTAACTCGAACTGAATATGATTTCCTTGCGATGTACTATCCATACATATCACGCTCTGTAACTCGAACTACAAATCTAGGGGACTCTATAACTCGCAAAAGCAATATGTAAACGTTGCGGCCTCTTTAAATCGAAATATTTTCCCCAAAAATTATATTTTAATTTGTCAAAAAAGCAGTACAAACTGCGTATGACAACGTGGAGGACAATAAACTAATTTACTCTCCGGAAGCAAGCAAAGGACCATCCCATCAATTCCGATCAAGGGCCCGAAGGCAGAAGCGGATTCAAAAAAATTCAGCATAAGTTCCTAGATAAGATGAAAAGTTACAATACTAATAGAATGTCAATATGTTTGTAATTTAACGCAAATATGTTTGTAAATTTACATGTACAAGTTATTATCGAACTATAGATTATTCTGAGTATAGTGTTTAAAAATCATAAGAGTTGAAA
>NNCF01126096.1:57282-68755 GCA_002313205.1 Laupala kohalensis | reverse complement strand
GACTGTTTCGTATGAAGCAAGGGTGGCACTTCAGTAATTCGGTCTTAACAAACACGACCGTTTCATAAATATAAATGCAGGGAAGTGTTAAGATATTTAATTCCTTTATTAAAGGTTTACAAGAGTTCCGGGGGTGATATATACAAATTATCCGTACTATCCTCTTCTGAATTTTGAAAGTTTGAATGCTCAGACGGGAATTGCCCCATAAGATAATATCGTAACTTAAATGGGAGTAAACGTTTGCAAAATACACGTAACGGGAAATACGTGGACTAACTACGTTAACTAAGATTCGGAATGCGTAACACAATTTGCTTAATTAGGAATTAAGGTTGTCAACGTGACAATTCCATTTCAGGTTGTCTGCAATATGGAGACCTAAGAATTTTATATTCGTAGCAGTTTTTAATTGTGTTCCGTTTAAAGAAAGAGAAACCTGGGGTAAAGGTTTTGTGATACTATTGTGAAATGACATCTGCATGGAACCAAGCTGAAAGGATAGACGAAACGTTTTGAGCGTTGGCGTGTTTGCATAGTAAATTAGTGTCATCAGCGAAAAGAACCATTTTGCAATCTGATGTGGATGATATGTCGTTCACATACAATAAAAAGAGTTTAGGGCCGAGAATTGAACCTTGGGATACTCCACAAGTAAGTGGCTTTGTTTCTGAAAGACAAAGCTGAAGTATTTTATTTTTAGTATAAGATATTTCATCCTGTTGATATCTATCTTTTAAATAAGAAATTAATCATTGATGTGGAAGTCCACGAATGCCTAAAGAATGCAATTTGGAAAGGAGAATTTCTTTAACTCCAAGCAATACATTCGTTGTCGTCTATAACCAATTCCAAAAAATGATTTCGTACATTCATTGAAAGATGTAGTGATATCGATGACAATATATTTAGTGCGTTGTTTGCAATTGAAAATACTATTGAACTATCAATTGTGTTTATTCCTTGAAAATTAGACTTCTTTTAATACATGCATATTTTCAAGTTGTTCCTTTACCGTAAAATTTATGTGTGTAATTAGGTACTATACAAATGTAGTAAAATAAATCTGTACAAGTCGAATTTTTATTTTCTCATGACTCTACAACTTGAAATTAATAATGTTAAAAACCTTATCTCCAAGTCCTCTATAACCCGAAACGTATAACCTTTCCCTTCAAGTTTGAGTTAAAGGTGCTCCACAGTAGATGCGCGTTGACCGAAGTCAAGTTGCCAACTATTCACGAAACTTCACCAAAGTTGTTCTTATTAGTTAATCATTCATTCTACTGATTTTTTAATATTGGATGAGAACAAATATTTTGTGATTGTAAAACTTTATAATTAATTTAGACTGTCGTTTGACTCCTTCTTTGAGAAAGGGGCGCATTGTCTTCAGTCTCGTGATGAGGCTGCCATTTCCGTTAGAACAGTATTTTCCACAGTGTTTGGTGAATTATTCTTGAAAATGTCCCGTAAGGTATGAAAGACATAACATCATTGCATCGTTCCTATTTCCTATGTTTTAGTAGGTTATTTTCGCTATGTTATTCCAAAACTTTTGTCAGACTATAAAAACAAAAACATGATCCAGCGAAAGTTTCTCCATATAAGCCCCTAGTAATTTAAAGTCAAATAATTCAAAATTCTGCACCGTGAAGGTATGAAAATTCATCTCCACTGGATAGATAATATTTTGAACTATGGTTTAAAACGTTTTTTTACGGGGGGAGGTACTTAAGCCTGGTCGCTGTGGCGCACATAATACCTTAAGATGGACAAGGTGGTTTGCGGTGAAACAGTGCAGGTCTCAGTCGGTTTCTCTCAATGTTTTGAACAAAATTAAAGAATTTTAATGATTTCTTAAAGTTAACGTATGTTCAGTTTATCTAATTTAGAAAATTTGGGTAAATCATTACAAAATAAAGTAAGTAATTTGTATGGATGTTTTCTTATCTAAGGTCATGGAAGAGTGTCATATCTGATGTAATTGGAAAGAAAGATGCACACTCAAATAAAAAGATTCAATTGGCATGAGAATTCGTCAGAATCTCGTAGAAAATTTTTTATAGTAGATGAATATATCTAGCTATAGAACAAAGTATCGTAACTCCCATCTATTAAATCTCCCAATACCATCTTGTTCTGACTTTTCTCAGTTTTATGCCAATAACAAATTTTTTTAAAAAATTTTGTGCGTGATATTTTAGTGCCCATTACCTTAAAGTCACATTTGAGGCAAATTTTTAATTTTTTTTGCATAACATTTACGTAAAAGATATATGTAAATTTCATCGTAAATGAAAGAAATTGTTCAAATAATTATATTATTGGTTGAAGGCACAACTATGGTTATTTGAGATGAAATGCAACATGTCAATCTTTGACTGATAAACAAATAAACAAATAAATTTGTGTAAAAAGTAAATTACGAACTGCGTACGATCACGTGGAGGACAATAAACTAATTCAACTTGTTTTAAATAAGCGAGTTTAAAATAAGCTAGTTGCTGAAATTTAAAAAAACAACTCATTGTCTCTCCGATCAAGAGCCCTGAGGCAGAGGCTAAGGATTTAAACGTTTCAGCTCTTTACTCCTAAGAATAAATTCGAAAATTAATCCGAAAAGAAGGTCTCTCCAAACTCGAAGCTTTAGCCTAACGAATAGTGCTCTGTTCTTAGCAGACGAATTACTTCATCTGTTTTTCATAGTGAGCAATAATTGTTTTCATTTCTTTGGTCCCTACAGTGCCTTATTTCTTCCTGAAATAAAAAATTCAGTCTTTCCCGAAATTTGACAATATATTTTGTATGATCATGTGAGTGACTCGATCTCCTAATCATCTCACATGAGAAATACACAAATTATAATTCTTGAAATAAACCCTACTCGGTACTTTCCTTCTCCCAACAACAATTAGAACCTCTTGCATTTTAATTTGAAATCGATCTCACTATAATTCAACGTCCATCATGTGAGAGCCAATAAGATTTATTCTTAATAGATCATTCTTAATCATCATTCAAGGAGTATTTTCGGATCGTGAGAAAACGGATGAAAATTATTACTTTTATTTTGCAAGACCACATTATGCATCAGTAATGTGAGCTACCATTAGTGGATATCACAGCAGCATTTATCACTACGACGATGAAAAAATCTTTGAGCCATTCCGAATCCAATCTCGGGTATATGTTGATGAATCTCCTGTAAATTTCTCTTGTATTTTCTCTACGCCCAAACATGTTTGTGGATTCCGAACAAATATCTTTCATTTTCTTCCGTACACTTAACATGGAACTCTCTCCACTTTTCTCAGAAGATTATAAAAGGTTTTACGCAATGTGCCTATGGGTCCAATGCTAGCGGAACAATCTTTGTATATTCACAATCCATTTGCGGGTAATTTTAAGATTTGTCAATATTTCTCCTTTTTATTTCATTCTTTAACGTCTGGTAGAAAAGCAAATTTCGCAAGTCGCTCAGTACTTTCTCTCCAATGTGTGTCTCGCGAATACTGCCACACCTTCCAAATTTTCTCCTAACATCCTTATCTGACTTAGCTCTTCTTATCCGGCCCCTAACTATAAGGTATTCATTCTGAACGTCATTCTAGCCAACTAGCTTCCACTTAATACTTGCATTTGTGTGATATGCTCAACTGTTAACAATAAATGAACATCCTCACTCTATCATAAGTACGGCCGTGTACTTGATTTGTATATATCCATAATAAAAGGTATAAGTATAGGATTTGTATAAATATTATAAAAGTTATTATAGAATTAATCGAATGGTTTCTGTTATGTGTTCGACAATTTGACAACTTAACGGTCCCTTCTGAATAACTCTCACCAAAAACAATATCAACCGCTAACAGTTGCTGAGGTTGATTTTTTTCGATATTTAGCGCTGAAATGATATTAGTCTCAATCAAGAAACCATTGGTAGTTTTCTTGATTTTCATTTAATTTCCCTATTTTCTTGACCTTTGTAAAATCAACTTCTGGATGATATTCCAATATATTAGTAGTCCTCAACTTTCGCTCGAAGTTGTATACATATGTATCAGACTGTTGACGTATCCTGTGTTAGCATTACGTGAAAATATGTCTGCACGAACAAGAAAAGTTATTCACGAAGACGCAACTTCAATTCTGTACGTCATCAAACTTCCTGTCTTCTAACGTCTTGTCTTGAAACGTCTTGTCTTGAAACGTCTTGTCTTGAAACGTCTTGTCTTCAAACGTCTTGTCGTCAAATTTCTGGAATAAAAGTAAAATTTATTGGATTGCTATCTCTCTTACTCATGTACAAACAGGAAGAATATTTTGTCACGCCTAATATGAATTTTTAAAATTTATATTTATATATTACAATATAATGCATCTTGTTTCTTCATTTCATATTTCATTAATCCTGTCTTCAACTCGGTCATTCAACTGATAAACACAGCCTCAATCGATAGGATGGAGTCTTATGTTTTAACTTTTTTTTTCAAATGTTACTTTGTGTGGTAATTTCACTAAGTTAGTTTTTTAATTCATTCATTTACTTATTTATTTTTATTTTGTTCATATTATCAACTTTATACTTCAAAGACAAGATAAAAAGAAATACTTGATCTGTCACATCTTGCCATAGATGACAAAATTCTCAACAACTGAGTCAGTTAACAAACACAGTTCATTAATATAAAATTTTATATAGAAACTTTTGGAATACTGCGTTGCGTTATCATCTATTTGTAAGTTGGGAAAATCGGAGTACAAACCAAACATTTATAAAATACACATATACATACTCAGTTGATTGAAAGAAAGATGAAACAACAGCACCCCCTTGTACATGATGTGCATGGCATAGTTTAACGTATTCTTAAGATATCCAAGACAAAAATTACTATTGTAACTTAATGATTTGAGATTTTCGGTCATTTTCAGAAGAAGAAGAAGCTGGATCTCGGCCAATATAGATAGTTACCTCGTTTAGAATTACACCATAGGCATAACATTTCTCCACTTGTGCTAGCGTTATTTGTACAGTCTGTATCATACAATATATTGAACATGATTCAGCAAAAATACAATTACTCAACGAAAAATATTCTAAAAGTCGATCGAATATTTAAAAAAGTAACTTATTTAAATAAAAATATTTATTTAAAATGTAGCGAAATTGAATATTGAGTTCTTGTATCTTTTAAATTAATTAGGGTCGTAATTACCAAACATTACCATAAACACATTCGGGGTTGGGCAGGGGGGACGGTACATTGTGTTATGGCGGAAAAGGGGGATTTTAGCGCTGATATTCCGTATTTCAATGATGTGTTATACAGGGCGCTTTTTAACCTTAAAATTTGTCTCTGTATTAAATGTATTCATTCGATCAGTGAGGGCACAGAGCAAAGAAGAATGCGCAAATAATCAGATATCAAANAAAAAAAAAAAAAAAAAAAAAAAAAAGTTTTCTCAACACGTAGGGCTTACGTTGCCTAAAGGCGTAAGTGGTGGTACCGTTACAGATGCATTATGGACAAGAGTGAGGAGTTAAGAAATAATTTTTGCGTTACGTTCTTTTATAGACGGTCCCTTAATAATATATGTATTAAATTAACTTAATTTGTAAAAGGTTGCAACCGTTTATTGTGTGAATGAAACAGCCAAGTAAGAAGTACCTCACTCGTAACGAGGGAAACAGGAATAATATTTGACTCTTCTAATTGGATAAAGCAAGTTAACAAATGACGAATTGTTTTCTTATTTGAAGAAAGGCGGAGCTCCGAAATCTCCTCCTCAGTCGTAAAATTATCACTTCCTTCCATAGACATTGTAAGGAACGATCATAGAGGCTAAACCCTCCATTACGTAGTGCGAGCACCAGAAAATTGGCGTGGAAAAAGATCGGAGCTCGCCGTTGTCCATGGCCGTGACTCTGCAGCGGATAATCAAGCATCAGTTGCGTTGCGTCCTTCTTGGAGGTTATGGTCGGCGTGCACCTGTCGATATTGCTTGCCAACCATTCCAACACTTCTCCGGTATAGTGCAAAAAGTATGGCAAAAAATATAATGTTAAAATGTAGTAAATAAAATATATTCCTTTCAAAAAATATTTCTTAAAACATTTTTTATTAAAAGGTTGACCAAAAAGATGTGTTTTATTGCAAAAGAAAAAAGAAAATTGATAAAATTTCCAAGTCCCAAAATGGGCATTTCAAATAATGTAACACATTCTTGCGTATGCTCACAAGAAAGTACATAAAAAACCTACAAATAAAAAAAAATTAACAAAAATATGATAATTATGCATTAAATGGTGGTAATTTGAATTTTTTTTCGAAAAATGCCGATTGTTGCCATAAAAATCCAAATTTCTTTATCAAATTTTAACCACGTGTTTATAGCACCAACATACACGTTTTCTCTAATTTTCATGAAAATTCGCAGATTGTTTCGTTATTTATTGCATTTTTAAGTGTAAAAATACGAAATTACACTTTCGTTCTTTGAGGTTAGGATTCATTTTGGAAGTATTTATACCGGATCAGTTCAATAGTTTATTCATTGACGAGTATTTTGCATTTTTTTAATTTTCTACAACCATTAGAATCGGAGATATAAAAAAATAGGGTAGCCATGCACTAAAAATGCATCAAAAATTTATGTAATTTTTGCAATTTTATCGCGAAAAATTATGCAAAAAATTTTGTTTTGACTTCATCTTAACATATGTAATGAAAATATTTAAAAAATACCACTTACTGATCACATCACAACTAAATAACAATTTCCCTCCACTAAGCTGCCTATATGGCTTGTCAACTATTCTGCTACTTCTCCTGCGGGGTGCGGTGCGATTCTTCTCGAGGGCGTCTGGGAACAGAGGAGCGCAATCACAACCAATTACGATTAATTAATTTATATAATAGTTCCATAGATGCAGTGGGCCATGACTTACCTAGGTGTCACGCGAGGCTTACTACGTGCTTACCTGAGAGTGGATTTTAATTACGCGTGGGAAAAGAAAACAATAAGACTTGACAAAAGAAGGAAGAATTCCATTATTGGGTTTTTGTATGAATTAATTGCAAACTATCGTTTCATAAGTTATCAAATTACCTACCCTTGTTTGCTTTCCGGCTTCGGTGAATAAAACTTTGCATCACTCTGTCATCAAAATCCAATTCAAAATATCAGTAATTCGCGTTGCGTTTACAAATGCAGTAATTAGTGACTAAAAATTCTTTAGCGTGATCTATTTTTAGAATATAGTACTGTTCACTTTCATATACAAACCCGAAATACCCTGACGCATTGAATCAACGATCAATCTCTTCCTGAAATTCCCAATGTTACTTTTAAAATACTTTTTTTAAATTTGTTTTCTACGTAATTTAATTACGTAGTAAATAGCGCATAGTAACGTAAATTTTTTTCCGCGTCAAAATATGTGCAGTCGAACCGTTTAACTGGCTCCTCGCTTGAGCAATTCGAACAACAAGCAAAATAAAATTATAAAAAAGACTTGCTTAACGAATAAATCTTCGCGGAACGAGTTAAGATGATATGAATCAGAACAGATAAATTTTTCTACCCCCCCCCCAAAAAAAAAACAAAAAAAACAACAACAACAGGTTTTTGAAAACTTGGTGGCGTAGCGGACTTCTCGCCTGTAATGAAAGCTGGATATCCCGGGTTTGATTAACGTTGTCATCAAAACCAAAGTAGTCAGATTAAACAGTCGTTGATGACCATTTAATCCTCCATTAATAATATATTCTTGTAATAGGAATTAGAATAATATTCATGGTCCGAGAGCGTCAACCGCACTTTGCCAAAAAGGGCCGTATCATTCGGGAATCGTTCTATATAATTCTCTACCCAAAAATATAAAAGATATTATTAAATTGCATCTCTTCAAATCCGCGGTTAAAAGCTACCTCCTGCACCAGTGCTTCTGCAATGTAAAAGAATTTATTGATTTTAATAAAAGTTAAATTCGTCTTGTATTTTATCACGCCATTGCTATATTACTTTCAAAATATCTTATAACAATTTCAGAACTATTTTCCTGCATGCTAGTATTATGTCTTATTATTCATATAAATTTAGCTGTATATGTATTCAACCCTGGAACGGTTGTGTTCATTAATTCTGTAACCCCATCCTGACCCGGGTTTTTCTCCGGTTTTCCTTCGGGTAGAGGCGGATTTATCATACAGGTTCTCTAGGCTTTGTCTAGGGGCGGGTCTATTGTAACAATAAATCGTGAATTTAGTGTTATTTCAATTTTTAAGCACTATACTCAGAATAATCTATAGTTCGATAATAACTTACATGTAATTTTTTGCTTAAAATTACAAACATATTGACATTCTATTAGTATTATAACTCGCATCTAACTTTCTATCTTATCTAGGAACTTTTGCGAAAATTTTTGAATCCGCCTCTGCCTTAGGGCCCTTGATCGGAATTGATGGAATACGTCCCTTGCTTGCTTCCGGAGAGTAAATTAGTTTATTGTCCTCCACGTGGTCATACGCAGTTTGTAACTGCTCTTTCTTTCAATAAAGTTTATTATAATACAGTAAGGCAATGTGAGATCATTGACAAGAAGGAAACTAGAGAAGAGTGACGGAAGCAAAGGAAAGAGGAATTGTTTCTCTGCTGTGGTCCGTTTCGAAGGGAAACTGATACTCACTGGCAATCAGTGTTTCTGTAGGAATTCTACTGAAGCAGCTATATCCATTCTGTATTGCTTTGTATTGATAAATTTAATATTTTCAGTCTTCCAATAAAAATAAGACATGAAAGAATATACGAAAACGAGTAATTATGATAGAAAAGTTTTATAAAATATAATTTCATGTTGCACCCAAAAGTATATTTCTGTTAATTTACTTTACTCATTAATTCACACTGATCAAAGTTTTAAAAGAAACATCATTTTAATTGTGAATAATATCAATGACAAATGCATTGGAAATAAATTAACTTTCTTGCGATAGCTCGGTGTTTTCAGCTATTGGCGATTTGGTTTAAGATAATTTTTTACTTTCTCACATATTTATAAATGTTCGTTTGTAAAGACAACTTTTTTTTTATTGAAGTGCAGCAAAGGACATGCATGATAAGAACTTGTATTAGACTGAAGTGTTTCGAAAATTAATGATACAAACTAAAATCGTATAATAAGTTGTGCTTGAAAAAGGCTCCATTAAGAATGTATCTTGACGCTTTCCTCACATTATACCATCCACCGAAATCAATTTTGAAGTTCCGTTATTCCTGGAAGGTGAATGGTTTTAAAAAAATGTTACTATCTCATATATTTATTGAGTGCATGAGAATTAAACTTTTTTATCAAATCACGTTTCATAAACGAGTAAAGAAATAAAACACAAGAGTGGAATGGAATTTTAGAAACCCCTAGAAATGACATTTCATCATTAGGGGTATTTTAAAAGTAAGAATCCATTATTTACGTAAATTTCCCTTACATCGCTAATACTATTCATTTCATAAGCAATTCGCAAATTTGCATAATAACATTCTTAAGACAAATTTTAAGTCCCCCAGCTTGTGTGATAGCTGTACTAAGCTGTATTAAGCCGTTTTTGTCCTCCTCCTTTTCTTGTATATTTCCCGCTCATAACATTGTAGAACTTGTATAATTCTGAAAATTCTTTTCAACAATACTTATTTCCGTGTTAAAATTCACATAGTTTGTAATTCCATAAAATGAGAATGAATTTACCTCATTGCCGTGGGGAAGTAAAAGATTATTTTTCCATTGACTGTAGGATGGTAATAAAATATTACATTTCTCAGGGGAATTAAAATGGTTTAATTACACCTATTAATTTTACTGCTTCCTGAAAACTCTTGTATTTTGGAAATATCTCTGTTTGAACACACACTCCTCTGTTGTGTATTCTCGAGTTGGAACAGAAAATTCATCGTCTCATGTTAGACCGATGCATGGAGTAAATGTGCCATCAAAGAAAATCCAACAATCTTTTGTACCCTCATTTGCACGTACCCTTAAAGATAAGGAAATTCTTTTATCAGTTTAAAAGGTGAAACTTTATTGTCAAAAAGGCAGTTGCAAACTGAGTATGACCACGTGGGGGGCAATAAACTAAGTTACTCTCCGGAAACAAGCAAGGGACCATCCCATCAATTCCGATCAAGGGCCCATGGGCAGTGGCGAATAGAATATTTACAAAAGAAATTATTTAATAAATACATACTGTTATCTATTAATTATTCAAAATAAATTGCAGATATTAGTGCAGTAAAAATTCGAGATTAATAAAATAAAAGTATTAATGACATTCCTGCCCAAGGAAAATCCGCCACTGCTCGGAGGAAAACCTGGGTCAGGATGGGGCTACAGAGATAATGTGCACGACCGTGCCAAGATTGCGTACAGTTAGAAATAAACTATTAATAAACAAAGGGAGCAAAATCAGCATGCATAAAAAAGAATTTAATCAGTATCTAGAGTACTATAACAATGGCGATGTAACGTATAAGAGATATTAACATCACTTACATCATCCGAAGTCTTGTGGAAAACAATATTTATTAGGAAATTGAAACTCTCATTAACTTCATTTCTTAAAATCTGTAAATTCTTTCACATTATAGAAGCAATAACATTTAGGTAGTGTTTCGGAAAGGATGTGAAGAGAGCTTTACGGATGGTGATGGCAACCTTTTCATTCCATTGGTATCTGCAATTCCTCTCTCTTTGAAACTCTTTCTCAAGATGCACTCTTTCCAACAGAGCATGAAGCCCAATATTATTTGCAAACGTGAAACTGCACACCTGTCAGGGTATTACACGATGCATCCTTATCCACTGAAAGGAACAAATCTTTTCAAGTCACGTCTACACGATACTCGAAAGGCTGCGATGAATCTGCGTCTGTCGGAAACGGGATGATGCTGCATTGGCATAGATATACGTGAGGACAAGCGAGGTAGAGATCTAGGTAAAATATGTCGCAAATTATCTCATTCGTCCTCATCATTCTTGTCCTCGTTTTTTTCAAAGGAAAGTGGTCAGCAATTTGCATCGGGTTGATGCACCAGGGTTGTCCAATGTTATAAAGAAGTGTATGCTAAAAGCACAGTTCATTGTAGTATTTGTAAATGGGAAATTTCACTTCAATGTCTCAATTCATATTGCTGTAACATTTGGAAGGTGAATCCTCCTTCCTTCTATACACCTCCTATTACTCCTAATATCACTAATTATTACTATTACTTCCCATCCTGGCCCGGGTTTTTCTCCGGTTTTCCTTCGGGTAGAGGCGGATTTATCATACAAGTTCTCTAGGCTTTGTCTAGGGGCGGGTCTATTGTAACAATAAATCGTGAATTTAGTGTTATTTCAATTCTTTTGATTTTTAAGCACTATACTCAGAATAATCTATAGTTCGATAATAACTTACATGTAATTTTT
>NNCF01126096.1:23397-57151 GCA_002313205.1 Laupala kohalensis | reverse complement strand
GGCCCACCTACTAACAATAGCCCTATACCACCCACCTCCTATCGCTCCATGTAGATAATCTTCAATGATATCCTACATTTCCCATTTACATATAGTACTATGAAATGAAACAAATATTGAAAACTTAATATGTCTAGGTCGAGAATAAGATCCTCCCAAGACATTTTTGATCGTAGCCGGTGTGTGTTGCTCGTGATCCAGAACGTTCATATTATTTGAAACTTTTGATAGGTGATAGGAAGGCTTCGGGGTCAGATGTGATGGTCGTTACGGTAGCTGTTTTTCCTCTTTCTCGAAAGAACTGAAGAAAAGAATATAAATAATATATGCAATGTTCAAGTGCACTTCATTCACCCATTTTGTTATACGAGTTAATATAATTATGTTTAGCATAATTACGAACTAACAATTTATTTTCGATGTTCCAAAAATGTTTTTTTCTGTTTCTTCCAGGGAAGATATGGAGAAAGTCAACATCGCATTTCATGACAATGGCACAGTCAGCTTCCAGCATCACAAAATCTTGAAGTTCGTTCCCGAACTGTCTTTAGATAAAAATCTCATGGTAACAGTTCCCAATATACCATTGCTGGTAAGTACCACACACGAAAATGTGACATTAGGTGTATTCCTAAAAATCAAATGGATATTATCTCAAATTGTAATGCAATTTCCTTCTTTTTTTCACGCTGCCTGGAATAAAGTTTAAGATAAGTTAACAAATTCATTTATTTCGTTCCACTGAATAATGTTTAAACTAATGTTTTCCAACCGAATTGTCCGAATAATTTTAATTCTTAGAATTGGTTTTATATTAAAAAATGGGAACAACATGAAAAATTAACTGAAATTTTCAAATTCGTAGGGAGATTAAAAATAATACGTTACATTCTACAATGACCCGTAGCACGAATTGATAGTTTTAGGTATATACCATTTAAATGAATATGTTTAACATTTTGAGAACCCACTCTGGTGGTTTCCAAATACGCACTGAATATAAAAAATATTTTTTATTCTTGTCTTTTGAAGTAGGTTTACGTCTAGTTTTTTCATTAAGGGGGTCTCCACAAAATTTTCTTGAACGTGTTGCAGTAAATGTTCAAATGTTCAAACGTCTATCGTTTTAATTATACAGCTTTTCAATTTTCTTAATTAATCTAATGTATTTTGTCATTGGGGTTTGAATGAGCAGGTTCGATCCCCAACCTGTATGCATAGTGGAATGAGACAAGGTGTGCGCGTCCTGAGAGAATTATATTCAAGGCATTTTTCGGAGCGGGAATATAGCGTGCTATTGAAGGTTATCTACGTGGGGCAATAGGAGGTAGGAGGTGGGTGGTATGGGAGGTTAGCTGGGTTTACCAACATCTTTGCCCGTGAGGATGTGTCAGAAGTAGTAGTCAGTATTGTTACTAGGAGCAGCAGGAGGTGGACAGAAGAAGGAGGGTTCGCTTTTCATATTACATAAATCGGTACAACACCTTTCAACTTCCCTCTCAAAAAATGTCTTGCAGCATTTCATTGGCTGGCCAACGTCCCCTTCTCCATCTCGATACGCAATGACACACCTTGTCTTATTCCTCTACGATGTGTATGTGCCTGTACCTTTGTAAATAACTCTTTATCCGTGTTGTAGACCTTATCCACAATGAGCAACAGCTTGCTTCGAGTGCTGCAGACCATGTTGTCCATGTTCCTACGGACGATGAAGCACATGACTCCGTTCGTGCACGTCTCGGTAGAGGAGCTGCTCTTCGGTTACGACGACACCTTGGTGACGCTGGCCAATCGCTTCTTCCCGCAGCACAAGCGGCCCGCCAATCGGATGGGCTTACTGCTCTCGGTATGTCCAATGTTGGTAACTCATTCGGTATGCATACGGTATTTCTCCCGTATAACTACACGAGAAGAAGATACGCCATAAGTACAGCCAGATGAAGATTGTTTCATGTACCTTTATTTCCCACAAATACTAATTGAAGGATAAGGAAGAGTAAATCTTTGTACTATTTTTGGACAACAAGTTTTGTGCTCAGTCAAGTTTGAACTCAAATAAAAATGAACTATAGAAACTCGGCGAAATATAACAAGTTTCTCTAGACTTGACGTTTATTGGCGAACATGGAAATTTTCTTCTTCGTATGTAGTAGTGAATGAAGTAATTATGTATGTATACATAGAATTGATACACATAACATATTGCAAATTGAGAAAAAACCATGGCAAAATAAATATTTTCAGAAAACTTAAAAGGTTTTATATAATAATTAAATTAATAAAAAATGTATGTTTTTAATGTCTAACGTGTGAACACTTTCCACTTTTCCAGAGGAACGGTACATTGAAAGACGTGCAGACCATTTACACGGGGCAAACCAGCTTGGACGAGTTCGGCTACATGACTCGCTTGAATGGGAAGGACCATATTCCATTTTGGAACCCTCCATGCAACAGTATACGCGCGTCCGAAGGCTCCTTCTTTCCTCCTAGGAGGTTCACCAACAAAGAAGTCTTGTACGTGTGGGATAAAGACCTCTGTAGAATTTGGCCTCTTCATCTCCAGCACTCGTCGTATAAGGACGGCGTCGCCTACGATTATTTCACTCCTCCCAGAAATGTTTTCTCGACTCCGGACGTAAATCCGGATAACAAGTGTTTCTGTCCTAACGACGACGAGGAATGCGGGCCGGAGGGCATGCAGAACATTTCACCTTGTCAGTTCGGTGAGTGAAAGAGTCAATTCGTCAATGTGAATTTTAACGTTCACTGTACATTAGACTGTCGAAGTACTTTTAATAATTACTAACAGACCCTACCACTCCCAATCGGAGAGCTATTCTTTCTTAGTTATTTTAATAAAAATATAACTTCTCGAAAGCAAATAAAAAGAAATTATAAATAATTGATTGTCAAAAACGTGGTTCTGAACTGCGTAGGACCATATGGAGGAAAAATAAGTAATTTCCTCTCCGGAAGGAAGCAAGCAAGGGACAATTCCATCAATTCGATCAAGGGTGGTCCTAAGGCTGTGGAGGATTCGGCATTTTTACTTCCCTAAACTGAGAGAAAAACCAGTTAGCTGCTTGCTATAATACCTACAGAATACTAAAAAATATTTTCAATGCACTAAAAAAATCAGCTATTTAACAAATATGCTGTAATGAAATCTCTAAAATATTACGAAAGTGATGTGTGTAATTATTAAAATAATTTGAAATAATAAGTATTACACAT
Source organism: Laupala kohalensis (assembly GCA_002313205.1). NCBI lineage: Eukaryota > Metazoa > Arthropoda > Insecta > Orthoptera > Trigonidiidae > Laupala > Laupala kohalensis. The sequence goes on along the minus strand of NNCF01126096.1, from coordinate 53,914 downwards.
TTGGTGCAGGGGAAGAAAACAATATTCCAAAAATCCATACATTATTAAATTACAGAAAATAGTTTAATGCGTGTTACCTTTTATTACAATCTTGATACCCGTATCCTCATTGCTTCGATTATGGGGATGGACCCACGCGTACTTCCGCCGAGTCAAGTAAAGTCCAATACGTTGTCATACAAAGTTTGAAACACTTGTTTCGGAAAAATCTATTTATTTTATTAAACCTAACTATAAAGAAGATTCAATGACAATTAAATCACAGGAAAGAAAAAATTATAACATAACATTGGTTTTCAACTAAGAACATCAACGATACTGCTATTTATAATTATTATTTAGCAAGTTCTTACTGTCGGCAAAATTATAAAGGAAAAAAATCCCCACGGAGGTACGTTCGTAATGATCTACGTTCGTAATGATATTTTATCTTCTCCACTGACAGGCTACAAGAACTTCTGCGTAGATAGTGTGTTCGAACTTTCTGCAGTTAATCTGACCGACACCGGTGTAGTTGTTTTGTATATTTATGTACCTCAATCAGATCTTGACATATTTTTTCGGAACTTCCAAATTGTTTTAAAACTCATCACACACAAATCTACTAAATCTATCGTTATATGTGATGATTTCAACATCGATTTCCTGAGTATATCCGACTCTGCACATTCACCAGTTAATCGATTCAAGAATCTTATCGACTCCTTCAACCTTATTACTACGATAAACGACCCCACTCGCCTCTCCGGCTCATCTCAAACATTGCTAGATCAAATTATAGTCAACAATGGAATCTCGTATCTCTCTCAAGTGTTTATCGCCGGATACAGTGATCACCTTGCTCAAGTATTGACTATTAAAGACAAATTAAAACCACTTAAAATCCTTTACTAATTTTCAAGAGAGTTTAATGACATAAATAAATCCATATTTATAAATTATTTGCGTGAAGAAACATGGAAAGATGTTTACAATTGCCAAAACACCGACGACAAATTCAATGTATTTATCTCAATATTCCTAAAACATTACAACTCTAGCTTTCCCATAAAACGCAAGTTAATTAACACAAAGAAATACAATAGATGGATCACCCAAGGGATAAGAATTTCTTCAAAAAACAAACGCCGTTTATATTATCTTTCAAAACGCTATAACTAACCACCCGAATTCCATAATTATTTTCGTAAATATAAGACTATTCTTCGAAAAGTAGTCTATGCAGCTAAAGTTATGGAAAACGACAGGCAGGTACTAAAATCGTACAACCGGATGAAAGCCACGTGGAATATTGTTAAAAATTACACGTCAACTTCTGAACATCGCGAAGAAAATATTTCTCTACTAAACGATGGCAAAATTGTATCAAATCCTCAGGACATCGCAAATTTGTTTAATTCTTACTTCTCAGAAGTAGATGAAATAACGAACTCAATATATCCAAATCAATGTCCTCCAATTATATCCACCCACGTACCGAATTCTATGTTCACTTCCGAATCTAACGCCAGTGAAGTCATGAGAATTCATCAGCTCATTAAAAAACCAATTTTCAACAGGCATAGATGATATGCCCGAGTTTATTGTTAAATTTTCATCCCACGCTATATTAAATCCACTCATAAATATTTTTAATAGTTCTTTATCGGAAGGGATGTTTCCTAACATATTTAAGAGAGCTAAAGTGAAGCCTTTACACAATAAAGGAAACAAACTTAACTTTGGAAATTACCGACTCTACTACCCACTTTCTCAAAAATCCTAGAAAAATTGTTCTATAAGTGTCTTCTAAATTTTTTTATCAAAAAGTAACATTATCTCTGACGATCAACACGGTTTTAGGAAATCCTTTTCCACTACAAGCGCCATATTTTCCTTCTTAAACGATGTTACCACATCTCTTGACCGTGGAGAAAATCCTCAGTGTTTTTCTTGACTTATCCAAAGATTTCCGAATCTTAGTTAACGTAGTTAGTCCACGTATTTCCCGTTGCGTATATTTTTCAATAGTTTACACCTATTTACGTTACGGCATTATCTTCTGGGGCAATTCCCGTCTGAGCATTCAAACTTTCAAAATTCAGAAGAGGATAGTTCGGATAATTTGTAAGTATCACCCCCGGAAATCTTGTGGACCTTTTTTAAGGAATTAAATATCTTAACACTTCCCTGCATTTATATTTATGAAACGGTCGTGTTTGTTAAGACCGAATTACTGAAGTGCCACACTTGCTTCATACGAAACAGTCTCGTTCACGAACACAATACTCGCAATAGTAAGAATTTACTGATTTTAATACAAGTTAAATCCGTCTTGTACTTTGTCACGCCATTGCTGTAGTACTTTTTAAATAACTTACAACAATTTCAAAAACTATTTTCTTGCATGATTATGTTCTGTCTTATGATTCATATTAATTTAGTTTTATGTGTACTCAACTTTGGCACGGTTGTGTACATTAATTCTGTAGCCCCGTCCTGGCCCGGGTTTTTCTCCGGTTTTCTTTCGGGGAGAGGCGGATTTCTTATACAGGTTCTCTAGGCTTTGTCTAGGGGCGCGTTTATTGAAATAAGAAATCGTGATTTTAGTGTTATTTCAATTCTTATGATTTTTAAACACTATACTCAGAATAATCCATTAGTCGATAATTCGTTCATGTAAATCAATTTTTTTGTGTTAGATTACAAACATGTTCGTATTGAATTATAACTCTCAGCTAATGTTTTATCTTATCTAGGAATTTTTGCTGAAATTTTTGAATCCGCCTGTGCCTTCGGGCCCTTGATCGGAATTGATGTGATGGTCCCTTGCTTGCTTCCGGAGAGTAAATTAGTTTATTGTGCTCCACGTGGTCATACGCAGTTTGTACTGTTTTTTGACAATAAATTTATTTTAAAAAATTATTATAAAATTCTACATTTTCTCCCAAAACCACAAAGAATTCGTATTTGTCATGTACTTGTGATAAGGCGATGAAAATGATGCAGAATCAATCTGTGTTATTCCATTATTTTCATATTTTTAGTAAAATTTATTAATAGAGTTTATTAGATTGCCTAAACCAGATTTTTCAGTTTTGGTTCTATTCTAGAAAATTTTGATATCAGTCGATTCTTAAAAAATGTTTCTGAATGGGTCTTAGTGTCTTCGCTTTTTTTTACATTTTTTAAATTGAATCTCAATCTCTCTTCTTTTTCAGATGCTCCAGTCTATATCTCCAATCCTCATTTTCTGGATTCTGATCCCAAACTCCTGGACGCCGTAGTAGGTTTGAAGCCTGACAAGGAGAAACACAAGTCATATTTTAAAATACAGCCAGTGAGTAACAGAAAAATATACAATAAAATGTAAAATGTAGTATAAGAACATAAATTTTAGAAATAATGGATATTTGTGTGTGTATCACAGAAGCTGGGAGTGCCATTAGAAGGTCAAGTCAGGATACAACTTAACATTAAAGTAGATCACGCACCAAATATTCATGTCGTCAAAAAGTTTCCTAGTATAACATTACCCATCGTATGGATTCAAGAGGTAAGCTTTCAAGTATAAATATTTTAGTATAAGCTAAATGTAAAAGTTGTTAACCGAACCTCTATCTCATTAACAAACACTTTAACATAGTTTAAACAATTTCTGTACTAATATTACCTATTGTGTAGATTCAAAGAGGTAGGCATTTTTATACGAATATTTTAGGATACACTGTTTTAATTTTTTTTAGTTCACCAAAATCTTTCGGACCTTTTGACACCAACATCAGCTAGTTCTAAGAAAACTTACATTGTACAGTGGAATCTTCGACTACTCGTATTTGATTTATTGCCGTAAACTGCTATGATTTAGAATAATAGCAAACCGTCTGACAGGCGATTGGCGCGTTTTGATTGCAGGACGCCTGGAAGGACAGTTTTATATTTTCTGCACAGTATGAAAGCAATGATTCGTTCCTGCTCGCGAGTCCCCTCTTGCAGTCATTAAGTGCAAAAAGAAAACCACATATAATTTTCGTTTCTAAAGAAATAATTTGCTATTTATGAAACTCGAGAGAGAGACGGAATCTTGCTCCGTGCAAATCATTCACTGAAAATGAGAGCTAGAGCAAGTCGATTGCGCGTTCATTCGGCTATTAGAAAATTTACTTTCTTCCTAAATTTTGCTTTAATTATCGAGCGGATTAAAAATCGCTATTACTTTTCCACTTGCATTGCAAATGAAGAACTATTTTCTAATTATGATATATTTCCTTTCTTTCTTTCTTTGAATAATACATAATGTTTTGTAATTTTTCCCATACAAAGTTTTGATAAATGTTATGAATCCCCCAAAGTAAGTCATAGGATATATTTTACTTTTCTAGATCATACAATGGACGTAAAAAGTAGAATTAATGTGAGAACAGTAAATAGTAGAATCAGTTTAAAAGTTTTGTCCCAACGGACTGTGGAGCGTCGCGACCGAAGGCCCGGGAAAAAGGTGCGATCTGTAGCGCGTCATTACCGACGATGCGTACATTGACTTCGCGTGCGTAACATGTCTCGTATAGATGTCTGAGCTTTCACCAACATTTCCCGGGAAAGGATGCACTACATCAAGCGGATAACTTAAAAACTAATCCTGATTCTACTCGGTTGATTCGCTTCTGACAAGTCCCTGAAATGAAACTCTCAAAATACAACCTCCGATTCTGAGATCAAAATGTTACCCCGACAGAAATGTGAAAGGAAAACTGTGTGAGATATAAATTTTAGGAAATGTTTTTACTTTTGATCCCGAAGATCGCGAAAACTAAAGAGTTTCAAACTTTTCTCTTTTCATAAAAGACAGAAAAATTCTTCGTAACGTATACGTTATGTTCAAGTCTGATAAATTGTTAAACATAAATTATAAGATTTAAACGGAATATTACAGAACTCTCATGTAAAGCCCACATCTGACTGCCCCAGAGATAAGTACTCATATCTCCGCTTTAGTATTGTACACAATTCTACTGTATTTATAACTCGAAGCTTCATGGAATATTGCTCTCTTGACCATCAAAACAAGAAGGAGCTCACTATGTACACGAGATTTGGAAAAACCTCTTTGTCCCATTTTCCCACCCATTGAAACATATTGGTACTCCTTCTTGACTTAAAAATTGGGACAAAGAGAGCTATGTACATAATTTTAAAACACCACCCGTATTCTTGTTTCACACAACTTAAGTGCAGATTTTTGTTACTTTTACGATAAAAACGACGTTCAAGTAGGAGGAAGATACTCTCTTAAAGCAGAAAATAGGTGCTTCTTGATGAAATTTTGCAGACATGGCGTACAAAATAAAAGATGATCACTGTCAACATGGGATTTTGGAAAACATTCCTTCCCACCCCTTAGGTGCTCACTTTTGCGAAACTATTGCGAAATACGTCCCTTAACTCCAAATTCACTCCTAATCCCCAGATCCTACAGGTCTGTCAGGAAAAAGGGGTGAAATGTAAAACTAATTTTAAGTTGTTTTATTCTTAACTGTACAACTAATTGTAAATACCTGGCAGCATAGGATTAATTCAGCAAGTCATCCAATGGGGTTATTTAAATTCATTTTTGAGGATTTGTGGGAGAGGACGTTCTCACCACTGNTTTCCCCCCCCCCCCCCACCCCGATAGTGGACGACCTTGTTAACATTGCTCAAATTCTCCCAAAAAAATAAAGTCTTCGTGCGCCCTTACTATCCCTATATCCGTTTGTTCAATGCATCTTGTGTTTAGCTCTGCACTTCATTCGTCGAATACGCCATTGCCATCTAGCGACGAACGAAGGAATTACGCCTGGGAAAAAATTTCATGTGCGCTTACAAAAAAGCGGCAATTCTTTTTGTGCTTTATAGGAGCGAGTTCAAGTGTGACTTTATTTTCAAACATCCATTCACACTTTCAAATAGATTTACTGTAAAAGTCATTAATTGTTTTGGAAATTTCATTTTATGTCCTCCGCTTGGCCATACGCAGGTTTTAATTGTTTTTCGACAATAAATTTCAATTATTTGCATGAATTTGAATTTGAGAATAGAAATCATGTTACAGTAGAGTAAAAATTGATTACCCCTGCTAAGTAAGAGATTCCTTAGATTTTTCTTTCGAAGAATTATAAACACATTAGATCCCAATACATCCTTTGATGTGGGAAGACCTGAAGAAATGTCCTTTAACAATTATGTTTCACGTCTCACAATTAAGAGTAGAGACATAACTAAAATCTTGAATTTTGATGAAAGGGTGCGCGTTTCTCTAGAATAAATTTGAAAATACGGCATTTGACATATGTGAACGATAAGTGAATTAAAAGATTAATTGATTAAGATCTACAAAATCACTTAGCAAAAGTATTTATTTATGTCACTGAAGCAAAACGATTGACTCAATTATATTTCAGTCTTAGATTTTATCATTACACTCTTCAATTAATTCTTATTGAAGTACATAATAGTAAGCTTTAAATATTTCAGCATAAAAATACCTTCATTAGCTAGCCATCTCCGTACTAACGATAACCACTCTTTCCAACTAACAAATTTCAACATTCACAATTATTATTTTATTTTTATTTATATGTTTTTGCTTCAAAGGGTGTAGCAGACCTTACACCAAATCTGAAGAAACTGATTTACCTGGCAACAAGTTTTGCAGATGTAGCTCAGCCTGTCTTTTCTTATGGATGTCTAGTGGGAGGATCCTCTGTATTAATTTTCATCTTTGTACGAGCATATAAAAACATTGTTTTTACCAGAGAAACGATTGAATTAGGAAAAGCAACCCTGAGGAGAGGCAGCAGCTTCATAATTAATGGTCAGCATAGACTTCTAATAGTGAGAGATTCTTATTCTTTGTTGAACAACATGAGTCAAGACCCCGATCCTGACGGTGAACAGGACGCGAAAGTGTGAGAGCAGAGTTCCTGTAGACAGTCAAAATATTTCAGGATACTGTATCTGAGAAGTGAACTTTGAGGAGAAGTGGTTATAATGAAAGAAAAGTGTTAGTGCAATATCGCAAAAACTTAAGGGCAGACAAAATTTGTGGTGTTAACACACAGGACACAAAATGAAAACTGTCAGTCCAAATTGCACCACTCAATGTTGCGAGGGAAGATTGAAAATACAGTAACAAAGAGAAGACGACAAATCATGAAAAAATTGTACATTTATAAGGACAAGTTTTTAAGTAATTCATTTCACATATAGTGTGTTTTATGAAATTGTTTCAATAGTTTTTAATAGATTGCATCTTGGCATTAGTTAATATACTCTTGTGAAGTATAACTTTTAAAATGTGCTCAATTTTAGGTAAGGAGAAGAATAAGTGTTACATTTGTACCTCTATCAGTCAGAGGTAGATTGGTTTACCTCGGAAGCAAGTCAATTCGTTCTAGCAAGTTATTCCATTGAGGAAATACTGATGTGGTTGTGTATCGTGAGCTGAGATAGATATTGGATGGAATGCTAGTCAAAGATCTTTCAATACACCCCACCTCTCTTGAATGGGTCTAAGAGTTTAATGACCAAGTTTAAAAATGGGTACTAAGTAGATTTGGAATCCTGTTAATTGAGACCTTTCATGAACTTCTTTGACTGGTAATTCATTTCGCTCATCTGCATTCCATTATATTAAGACTGATGTAAAATGGTCATTATTTGGAAGACAAAGTTACGAGTACTATATACACAGCTAACAAGCATGTATGTTCTTATGTTATCCATTATCTCTGTACTTTCTATTCATAAATACACTTGTTACATCAGAAAACTTCTGATCACTAAGTATTTCAGAACAGAAATGTCTGGAATTAATCCGAAAATGTATATATGTGTATTCAGGTAATTTTAGACTAAGTCATAGTCATGGTTCATAATATGAGTGAAGTCTGCGGGACAGACTTTAAAGTGCATTGTGCTTCTGAAGATAACATGTGTATTGTGAATAATATTGAACTCATGTTAAGAGGGTTAGGGGAAGAAAGAAAAACCACAATATATGCTCAATATTGTAATAGAAATAACTGTATTTACATGTTACTATGGGCAGAAGTCATCATCTTTCTTTTTTCTTTTTTAATTATATAAATAACAGTTTACAAACACTATTTTTTTTACAACTGATGACAATAATACAATAGACAGTTAAAACTTGAATTACTATTCACATCATTTTCACATACAAAGGACTCCACAATAAAAAAAACACTTTCTTTAATAGCAAATGAAAACAGTACAAAAACTGTTGTGTACAATAATGTACCATTATGACATGCCTTTTGTAAACATTTATAATGAAAACAATAAAAATTTATTAGAATATTTCTCTAATTTTGAAATTGGTGAGCAAAGTACAGGAAATATCAACTTATGATACTCTGTTCATACTACACAAATCTTAATTCCTCAGCGTATTCCAGATATTGAGGTAAACAATAATAAATAAGTGAATTATAGTGAAAGATGAGTAAAAAATTAAATTTATTTCACTCACAACTGATGTTATTAACTAATCTTTGACGTGCACGTGGATCACTTCGCCCCCTTCCATGTCCAGATCAAGGGGACTAGCATTGCTTTCCAGAGGCTCGCCTTCAAACATGAACTTGAGTTTTTCAAGAGGACGCTCCAACTGCTCTGAAGCTTTAACCATAAGCTTCTGCATAGAGTCTGTCTTTTTAATTGCGACTAATAATGGCTTCTTCAGATCTTTCAAAACACACTTTAATTCCAACATATTTTCATCCACACTTGTACACTCACTCCTCTTGGACTTCTTATTACACGCTTCCTTAGTGATGCCACCTTCTGCAAAGAGCACAGAATTTTAATATCAATTAGTCGTAAGGGAAGAGGGAGTAGAAAGCTCATTTCATTGCTGTTCAACAGTCGTCAGATCTGGAATTTTTTCGTAAAGTTAATAAATTCTTCACTTTAACTAAAGGCTTCTTTGCATCATCTACAACGAGGTGAAAATTGCGATGGACCAGGACTCAAACCTGGGACGACTTGGTGATGAGCTAGAGCCCACCTGAGCCACAGAGGGGCTTTAAATGCACTGGCAATAAATTGAATAAGTTAGAAAGAGGAGGTGGCCAGAATCGCACGCTGTCGCTTTGACCACAGGAGAAACATGAAAAATGTTGTCTAACACGTTTAATGGCAACAAATTCCTACTATACCCACCAATTATGTCAACAATAGACAACTTCAAAGAATCTGGTGAATCGTCTTCTGATATGAAAATAGCATCTCTGAGAATGAGCAAGATCTTCTCTTTTGGAACTTTCTCCTTTTCAGCCAGTTCCTTAAATATTGTAGTAAATTTCTGGAACTGAACAAAAATAACTTACATGAGAAACCACAACAAAAAATTTAACAAAAGATACGGACTGGATCTCATTCTTAATGTGGGAAAATGTACATTTAAATTCAATTTCAGAGAGAATTTTGATATTTTACTATCATGAATAGTATTTTGAAGACCGCCGAGTAGTGAATCAACACTTTTTGAGCAAGGTTTTACTGATATCGAGGGTAAAATTTTGGAAATACAATTCATTAAAATTATATTATACATCACACAAATTTTTTAATATAAACTGATGTTAATAAAATAATAATAAAGTGACACACCTAATAATACCCATACATAAAGGCAGAATTTCTCAATTAATTAATGTTGTCTACTAAGCATTACAGTTCATATAATAAGTCTGTCCTGTCAGTACTAATAATTACAAAGTAAATGAACAATACACTGGAAAGTAAACTCTATACACTGGAAATAAATTCATTCTTTGTATGGAATTAGTTTCAAATCGTCATATTTTGTACCAAGTCTACATATCGTTTTTATTTGACGCCAACACAGCTGCAGAGGTCAAAATAACTCCGGGAATGTTTTTAGTTTAAATATTTTTTTCGGTTTCTTTTTTTCAGTTTTCACAATATTTTTATTTTCATGAAAATGTCGAGTGATTTACCTAGAACAGTCGAAGGGGTCATTTTGACCCTCATATAGAATATGTTCTGAAACACTTTCTTTAAATTCTTAGAAGTGGTCTGCTTTGATCTGATCTTCAAAATAAGAGGTCATCCTTCCACATCAGCTGCAGATGGTCAAATTCTTGGAAAGTTAACGATATTTTCCGTTATAGAAAATCTTAGTTTGGCTAAGTTGCTTTTATGAATTTCCTGTCAAAACACGGAGGTTCAACTAGACATTCTCTCAGTGAATGAATGAATGATTGTCATCAGTGCCTAATGTCCAAAATTTGACAAATTGATCACCTTATCAAAAAAATATACAGAAACAAATAACAGTCAATGATTAGACTCAAACATTGAAGACATTACCACCCCGCTGTATACCAGAGGTGATTTTCCTTCTTGCATTTGGTAGACATCTCATTATACCAAGATTATCGTGCCAAGAAGCAGTCAAAAAACGTCTAAGATTTGAAGAGAAATCAATTTGATTTGAATATTTGCTGAAAGATAAATTTGCACTGAATTTGTGGAAAACTTTATTCACTTCTTCAGGCTGGGAGAAAATGTAACTATTGATAAACAATTACTCCCAATTAAAGTCAAGTGCAAATTCACCCAATTTATGGCGAGTAAACGTGAAAAATTTGGATTAAATTTCTGAGTGTGATAACTCAAATCAGGGTACTTTGTTTGTTAAGGCCATGACTCTACCTCCGGGCTACAGGAGCCCTTTCTTTAAAATAACCCAGTTTGAATCCAGGCACTATCAGATGGCTGAAGACGGACCTTGAATGAGAACGTCTGAAAAGTTTCTCATGATATTCACCTGTTGAATATTGTTAAACAAGTTAAGATGATGGATCATTAATAATAATTGGTATTCATTAATGTTATTGGTTTGTAGTAGTGGTGTATGTAGTATGTATATTAACATCCTTCATACCCCAAAAGCAGAATACTTATTATTATTCTGCAACGGTTGGTGCTAAGACAAAAAGCTTTCTGTGGATTCCTTGTGGAATTTTAGAAATAAATTAATCATAGGGGTTTTATGGGTGAATAATTAAGCAATTTACACATGATCAATTCTTTGTTTTTATTTAGTTTAATAAATACTTCAGTTTCAATAATATACTTTATAAAATTACAGATATGCCTTTAAACTTCTTTAATTCTTAAACCATAATTTTGCTTTAAATTTTCTTATACTTTGGAGCATGGCAAGGATTCATTCATATCTTCTTGGATTCTCCTCATAACTTTGGATGTTACTGCTTCAGAAATTGATTCACATTTTGAGACTGGTTTGAAGTGGTTGTTGCACTTGGTCCCATACTTCTTACAAGCAGCCAGTTTCAAACCTTTTCTTTTTCCTTTGTAACCAGCAAGAGGTTTATTTACCAGTAGTGCCAATCTCTTCATATGAAAAATCACTGGCAGTAGGAGCACAAAACAAAGGACCTCAACGACACCATCCTCGTGCCAGGGTATAGATGAAGTTTCTGTTATTGCTTCATGAAAAATACTCATTCTGTGCGATATCTTCCTGCAGCCCTCATTTTCATTCAGTGACAATGTCGCATTGTCGCTCGATGTTCTGCTTTGGGGTTTCATACCTTCTTTTCATCAATTTAATCAAGATAACTTATTATCATGCACAAACTACTGAACAGTTCTAATCCTTAGGGTCTGAAACAGGATTCAATCTAAGTTTGTTTCGGATAGTACATCACACTGGAGTAACAGGCTTATGAGAAAACAGTAACACCTCCTATTTAGAAATGCATACATATTATAATATGATAAATATTCCTTTTAAAAGCTATAGCCCTTATCTATATTCACCTGTGATTCTTTTTTTAAAATACACTCCCTACCTTCACAATTGGAATTCTCTGTTTTGAAAGTTGTAACATTTTATCAACTTGCTCATTCAGACATTACGCGGCAGAGCTTGAGTTTCTTGAATTTTTTCATTGACAGAGGGTCCTTTGTTTCAGAATAGTGTCAATGCTTCAGGATTTGGCTAATACTCCCATTAATATATCTGTGCCGATTTTAAATAACTATTAACTTACAGTAACTCTTCACTTGGACAGTTAACTTCTGAATTATCATTAATCTTTGCTGCAATCAAGGATTTAGTATTACCGTTTGATTGATAATTAATTCTTTATTCCTACAATCTCCATTAAACCTATCAGTAACACAAAATTAGTGAAAATGATAAGATGTGCAAGTCATACATGCAATAAGACATCATTTAAAAGCAAAATCTCTTTTTCTATGAAGTTTTAATAATCACAGAAAAATTGATCTCTAGCACACTAGAGTGCTATAGAATACAGAGGGAAAAATACGGTAAAATTTTGCAGGTTTGAAATTTAACAAACTTAAAAATTTGACAGCAGAGAATAATGAATAACTGCTAGTTAATGTGATGTTTTAAAATCAATCACCTTATTATTAGGACAAACAGAGTAATTGGAACACAACATATTCATTAACATTCTAGAACTCCTAAAAAAGGAAGTAAAACTTTCTAATCAAATTCTCAATAAATTAATTAAATATAACATGATGCAATCTTAAACAAGTATCACTTGTTCTATTCAATAAAGACTCAAAAAAGAAAACATTATTTTTACTTAACAGAAATATATATTTGAGGATTGGTCATTTTAAAAACATAAAAAGGATTCTTTTTACAACGCCAACATTTTGGCAATTTATTTTGCCTTCATCAGGGCTACAAAGAACATGCACAATTTACATTATGTATAGTACACTTTGTAACATCTCATTAACACAAGTAATATATTGATGATTACTCCCTATCTATGAAAACTGTTACAAAAACATACCCAAAAAGTCTTATTATACAAAACCACATACCTCTATGCTATGGAACCACACCAACATCAATAACCACCTGCCATAACCTCTGAATACATTACACTACATCTCTACAACCTTCCTGGAGTAGGTTGAACACAACAATGGCAATTCATTAGTTCAGTTCCATAGCATGCAGGTATGTGGTTTTGTATAATAAGACTTTTTGGGTATGTTTTTGTAACAGTTTTCATAGATAGGGAGTAATCATCAATATATTACTTGTGTTAATAAGATGTTACAAAGTGTACTATAAATAATGTAAATTGTGTATATTCTTTGTAGCTCTGATGAAGGCAAAAAATATTGCCAAAATGTTGGCATTGTAAAAAGAATACTTTTTTTAAATGACCAATCATCGAATATATCTGTTATTTAATATATTGGTCAAGATCATCATAAATATTATTTTTACTTGTCTTTGCATTGTATAATAAATGATTTTTTAAAGTAAAATTTGGCGAAAGTCAGAAACCAGGACCCAAAAGTTCATATTATTTTTTCAAAGCTTCAATGTGAATTAAATATCTCGCATTAAATATGAATCACATTTTAAAAGAATGTTATAATGAAGATATTCACATTTAAGAAAGTACTTGTGTTTTAATCATGTTTTTATTTTTCATAATTCCCAACCTCAGTCTTCCTCTCTTCTACCATTGGCTCAACTTTACAGATTAGCTCCTTCATCCTCTGTGCTTTGATAACTATGTTCTCTTCGCTCCTTCGCCAAAACTTATTTCTTTTTTAATTATATCCTTTTATGGTTTTGGCTTTTTTCATGTCCTTCTAGACTCCCAGACTTTATTTTCCACATTTCCAATGCACTTCTTGATTGTCCAGGGAAGAGGAGACCTTTACAACTAGTCTTTAATTAAGGTATTATGCGCACATCCACTAATGTCAATTTACCAACTATTCACGAAACTTGGAAATATTCACCAAAGTAGTTCTAATTAATTAGTAATTCATTCGACTGACTTTTTTATATTGGATGAGAACAAATATTTTGTGATTGTAAAACTTTATAATTAATTTAGACTGTCGTTCTTTCTTTGAGAAAGGGGCGCATTGTCTTCAGTCTCGTGATGAGGCTGCCATTTCCATTAGAACAGTATTTTCCACAGTGTTTGGTGAATTATTCTTGAAAATGCCCTGTAAGGTTTGAAAGACATAACATCATTGTGTTCCTATTTCCTATGTTTTAGTAGGTTATTTTCGCTATGTTATTCCAAAACTTTTGTCAGACTATAAAAACAAAAACATGAGCCCGCGAAAGTTTCTCCATATAAGCCCCTAGTAATTTAAAGTCAAATAATTCAAAATTTTGTGCCGTAAGGGCATGAAAATTCATCTCCACTGGATAGAGAATGGTTCAAACTTTCATTTTTGTGGGATACTTAAACTTAGTTGCTGTGACACACATAATACCTTAGCTAGTCAATGAATGAAATAATAGTGAAATACAAGACAAACTGAATGGATATATTTCTTCTGTGTACTCTACGCATGGAGAAGACATGTGATAACTACTTCATACGTCATACAGCTTCAAACAAACAGAGTTGTCAAAAACTAGGAACTACCTACTCCTCTCGGACCACTCAGATCCCAATTTTGTCGGATCACCCCACTTTTCTAAGAGCCTTGGTCTATTTCTCTCAAACAAATTGTAAACTTATGTAATTAGGAGAAAGTACCAAACATCTATGGCATGAAAATAAAGTTTTTCACACAAGGCAGTAAAATGTTCACTTACTAACAGATCACAACTAAGCCTCGATGTCAGATGAACTAGTTTTTTTTAGTAGAAATGGGGAGGATCTCTGACAAATCCAAATTTTTTAATTTTAATATATGACATCGGGGAAATGAGCAAGTTTACAATATCTTTTAATTAATTATTTTATCAACAAAATGTCGAAAATAATTACTATCTATCAAAGATGAATTTGATGTCTATTTCCACTTCCATTAAATTTGTGCAAAAGGTGAATTTAATTACAGTACAGCACATTATAAACAAACATCAAACATTTTGGGAACAATCAACTTTCTTTTTTGTCAAATTATTGTCTCAATTCCATGTTCAAAGGAAGGATGCAAGGATAATGAAGCTGAAGGGTCAAAGCACTGAGTGAAATTTCATAAAATCACAATAGATTTCACTACCCCCTGTGACTTACTTAAAATGTCACAGGTTAGTATAGCCATTCTAGTTATATGTGATATATAGTTAATTGTGAAAATACCAACAATAAATTCAATGTATTTTTTTTCAATATTCTTAAAGTATTACAACTCTTGCTTTCCTATAAAATGCAAGTCAGTCAAAGTAAACAATCACAAGGATCCATGTCATTTCGCAATAGTGTAACAAAATCTCTTCCTCCTACACCCCTTTCGCTAAATGGAACCCAAATAAAAAAGTAAACATAAAATTTTTAGGGTTTCATATTCAGGACAACCTCAAATGGAATTGCCATATTGATAATCTGAATTCCAAACTAAGAAAATTGTGCTATGCATTCCGAATTTTAGCCAACATGTTTCTCACTGCATGTATTTTGCAAATGTTTATTCTCATTTACGGTACGGCATTATCTTCTGGATACGGCTTTACAGAATGGCTCTTCTGGAGCCAATCCACTCAGAGCATTCAAACTTTTATAATTCAAAAGAGAATAGTTTGGATTATATGTCAATCTTGCCCCCAAAATTCATGTAAAACTTTATACAGAGAATTAAATATTCTCCCTCCCTTGCCTATACATTTATGAAGTAGTCGTGTTTTTTAAGACGGAACTATTAAAATCCCACCCCTGCTTTAGAAGAAATAGTCTAGTTCACAAACATGACACTCGTAATATTCATCATCCTTGCATGTCAACAACTCTTTGCCAAAAAGGCCCTTATCATTCAGTAATAATTTTGTATAATTCCCTTCCCAAAAATCTAAGATATAAATAAATTGAATCTCTATAAATCTGCATTTAAAAGCTTTTTAAAGTGCTATTGTTTCTATAATGTGAATGAATGTATAGATTTTAATAAATGAAGTTAAGGAGAGTTTCAATTTCCTAATAAATATTGTTTTCCCCATGACTTCGGATGATGTAAGTGATGTTAATATCTCTTATACGTTACATAGCCATTGTTATTGTACTCTAGATACTGATTAAATTCATTTTTCATGCATGTTTATTTTGCTCCTTTTTGTTTTTTAATACTTTTATTAAAAAACTATTAACTGAACACAACCTGGGCGCGATCGAGTACATTATCTCTTTAGCCCCATCCTGGCCTTGGTTTTCCTCTGGGTAACGGCGGACTTTCCTTGGGCGGGAATGTCATTAATACTTTTGTTTTATTAATCTCAAATTTTTGATGCACGGATATCTGCAATTTATTTTCAATAATTAATGGGTAACAGTAGGTATTTATTAAATAATTTATTATTAATTTATTTCATTTTATGCCTTTTGGCGTGGTTCAGGCCATGAGGTTCAGGGTTCTTTCACCTAACCGTTGGTCTTCGATAGCGGAATTCGGAAGGAGAGATGTTGGGTTGCCGGGGAACTTATTGTACTGAACCAACATTTGTCTGGAGTAGGTGAGGGGAACCCCAGCTGAAAATCTCACCTAATTCAGCCGAGCAGGGTTTGAACCCACGCTCTACTGCTCAGTGGGATTGTGGCAGCGAAGACACTACCACTAGAACATTGTCAGTGGTTAATTTACCATGTAAAGAAAATTTTGATTTGAGATATTTATTTATTTTTATCCTGGTTTATGCAAAAAATAGTAATTTTTAAATGAAATTCGCATAACAAATTAGATCTTATGAAAATTTATCAATAATATTATGTAATCGTGAAATATTTTAAAATAAAATAGATTTGAGTGAAATAATGTTTATTGAAACATAGTTTGTCTAAAATTTTTCTTTTGGGATGTTCTTTTTATATGAGCCTCACTATTGTTACAGACAGGAAGATTGGAAAAATTTAATTTAATGTATTGTTATTCAATGTTTTGTGTTAAAAAAAGGAAATCATGCCCTATAAGAAACAAAATATTGTTTTGTGAATAACAATAAATTGTTTTCAATGCCTGCAATATTCACCTGGCTGTTGACGTTGCAAACACTTCTCCACGAGTAGGTACTCTGAAGTTGTGACTTAAAATACGTATGAGAAGTTTGGCTGAAGCTAAGTCCAAAGTGCACTTAGAAGTGAAATTCACTTGCAAATGTAGTCAATAAATAAACTAATTTCTGGTTTGTGAGCATGTGCTTGAAGCAAGCTTCCTTTAAAAGCTTTTTAATGTGCAATTGTTTCTATAATGTGAAAGAATTTACAGATTTTAATAAAAGAAGTTAAGGAGAGTTTCAATTTCCTAATAAATATTGTTTTCCACATGACTTCGGATGATGTAAGTGATGTTAAAATCTCTTATACTTTATCACGCCATTGTTATAGAACTCTAGATATTGATTAAATTCCTTTTTCATGCGTGTTGATTTTGCTCCTTTTAGTTCTTTAATAGTTTTATTTCTAACTGTACACAACTTTGGCACGGTTGAGTACATTACTTCTGTAGCCCCATCCTGACCCGGGTTTTACTCCAGTTTTCCTCCGGGTAGTGGCAGATTTTCCATAGGTGGGAATGTTACTAATATCTTTGATTTATTAATCTCAAATTTTTGATGCACAGATATCTGCAATTTACTTTGGAATAATTCATGGATAACAGTATGTATTTATTAAATAATTTCTTTTGTACATATTAAATCCGCCACTGCTTATGGGCCCTTGATCAGAATTGATGGCATGATCCCTTGATTAACTTAGTTTATTGCCCCCCACGTGGTCATACACAGTTTGCCACTGCTTTTTGACAATAAGTTTCTTTAATGGCTAAATAAATAAACTTTGACTATGACTCGAGTTATACATACTATTTGTGATTTCATTCATTAAATCAGTGGTCTGTAGAAAAAAACAACTAATTCACAAAAGAATCTGAGGAAAAATTCCAATTTTGTAATATACTTTTGAAGGATTTGGTGTGGTATGCCATAAATATTAGTTGGTTACATTTCTTCAAACCATACTTCAGAAACAGGAAAAAATATAAAACATTCTTCTGATGTAACTGATGCAACAAGGTAACAATAAATTTAATAGTAAAATAAAAAAAAACAGTTCCCAACAGTGTATGACCATGTAGAGGACAATTTGCTCTATGCCACGAAAGAAGAGACCAACTCATCAATTCCGATCAGGGCAGTCACGGATATACCATTTCTGCACCCCCAAAGATAAATAACAATGGTTAGCTACGTGTTATAATACAAACAAATTTATATTTCATAGAATAAAAAAAGTTATACATCAAAAACATTGCTAATAAATAGTCTAAATTAGAGATTAATAATAACAATAGTTAATAACAATTAGAGATTAATGAAACTGCTGGCCCGAGGCCAGAACCCACAGAGCTTATTTATAAAATCCACCTCTCTCCAAAGGAAAACTGGAGAAAAACCCAGACAAGAAAGGGGTCACACAGTGAATGTACACAACTGAGCAAAGGTTGAGATTAGACAAAAATAAATTTATATAAATAAGAAATGATGACTGCATGATTAAAAAAACATATGGAAATTGAATTAGTTATTTTTGAAATTACTATTGCAATGGCATTGTAAAGTATAAAAATAATTATTAGGAAAAAAAACTTTATGTGGGAAAGTGCAACTTATTTTTCTTTTATTAAAATCTGTGAATTTTAAATTGTAAAAGCATAGGACATCCCAATGGGGTTGGGAGTGGAAAATTGGACGCAAATATATGCATTCAATATGAGCAACGCTCACAAGTTTTGTAATGTATTTGCAAACCAAATGGTATTGAAACGTAGAGTGCAATTGTATTTTGTTTTCAACATTTGTTAATTAAATCGACATTTGGTGAAGAATTTTTATCTGCTTATTTTGGTTGAATTAATATAATCATGAAGTTGAAAGCTAAAGTTGGGGTAATGACAAGAACAAACACGTCAGAAGCTAACAAGGAAGGAAGGAAGGAAGGTAATAAAATAAGCAACATAAAGACTTCACTGTGTGGAAAATAATCACAAGTCTAAGGACTTACATATTACAAAGTTATAAATTGTAAAGCAAGTTGAAATGATTAATTAGATATCAAGACAGACACATCATGAAAAGGAATTTATACAAGAGGTACAAACCCGTTGCACACTCTTCCTCTGACATTTATCTCGGAAGCTACGCTATTTAGTATACAGGGGTGTCCTCCCCAACTGAAGAAATAAAAAACCACTCCCCTTGCTTTTAATTCACTTTCACATTATTTCAAAAAAACATTACACAAAATATCACAATTTGAAACATGAATATAAAAAAACCTACCTTGCGAAGTTCAAACCTATGTACCCTCAAGTTCATCCAATTAATTTTAACAGAAACAAGTTTGTTTTCATCAGCATCATCAATCACTATTTCATCAACAGATGAATCCAAAGTTGAACTTAAATTGAAGGCGGACATAGAATCATCCACTCGATTCTTTCCTGCCTCAACACATACCACCTCATTATCCTAAAAAAAAAACTCAAATTAAATAAAATCATGGAGTTTTCAGTAACTAAATATCTATCATAATAAAAACAACTCTTGCTTGCTTCAACAAATTTCTGTATTTTTTCAATGACACATTATGTGTTGAGGTTCAAGCTTCTCAAAAAGTTGTGTTCATTTACCGAATCTAAGATTTCAATTGTATCCACAGTTTTTTGATGCATCTCGGTTGTTGCATCACACTTTTCCTGAGGGGAATTTTTTCGTGACTTCTTTGCACAGCACCTAAGAAATAAAGAATAGAAAAGTAAAATAAATTTGTCTTATTATAAGTTGACCTTTTTAAAACTCCATGAAGGTTCTCCCATGCACCATCTTTAATGGTCAGTAAGCCAGGTATGATTAAAAATTGAATTTCCTACAGATTTCTTCAACAGTTTCAATCAAAGTCCAATGTTGATAAAATACAAACAATTAATAAACCCTAAAATAACAGGGTTGGGTAGCTACTACAAAATATGTAAATAATTATAAATTACGCCTTTCATTTACCTATAGTACTTAATTATGTAATTACATTTCATTAAAACTTTAATATTTATGTACATATTTTCTTTTTCTCACTTACAATGTCTATAACTTATTTTTATACCTTTGGTTCCCTTTAAAAATACTTTAAAGTTGTAATAAATTAAACTTTCATGTTTCACCACGTAGCCATTGACACAAACGTGTGAACAATGACAAATTTATTTACCAGCACACCAATTAACATTAAAAATACAGAATCAGTCAGAGTTGCCTCATAAGAAAGTATTGAATTGATGTGGAACAATAATGCTACATTATTGTCAATGCTTGTCAAGATATCCCTGTTAGGATTCGGACTCTAGCAGCCCCAAAGAATATCATGTACCCATGTAATATCATCAAGAACGAATGAAAATTGTGTTTTCGATGAAATGTTTTTTCCAAATATTAATGTTTAATCTTTTCACATTCTAATGATTTAGAAGTTAGGTTGATTGAGAAAGGAATTCATACATAGATACAACAATGACAACTCACTATTGCTTTATAGCATGTCTTACTTTGACAAGGTTGTTGATAACCCAACAATACCATGTATGAACTCAGAAATTCCATTTAAAAAGACAAGACAGAATGAAAAGAAATGAAATTCTCATATACAAACAACACATCAATACGTACCTTGATCTTCCGGTCCTTTTCAAGCAATTTTTGTTAGTGTCAGTAAGTTTTTTCTTCCGCTCACTGAGAGGAACATCATCATAATCATCAGAAATACTATCAACAGACTCATTTGAAATGTTTTCAAAATCAAATTCATCTACCAAGGATTCAGGAACTACTTCATTTAACTGTTCGTGCATTGCTACATTGCAGGAAATGTGAGAAGTTAAAACCAACATATAACTTCATTAAGAAAAAAAAGTGAAAGGAAACTGAGTGAATTACCTAATACATTCTTATCAATATCAGAAAACAGAGTAAAACTATAATCGCTGTCTTCATCTAAATCTTCATCCATTTTTCAAGTTTTAAATGTACTTTGTTTTGAAAAAGGAGCTCAGGTTTCTCGACTTTGGTGGAAAACTATAAGGTCACTAATAGATTAAATCTTCATAATAATACACAAAAAGTCAACACAATAATCACAATACAAACATCTCCTAACAACTATGCAAAAACCACTTATTCTGTAACCCGAGTATTTGACAACAACTATGACCTCCCGCTCTTCGAAAATGCTCACTAGCAGGTGTCACGGCATCGTCAGGTCTGCCCGCACAGGCTTGCATGATTTCGAGTAGAGTTGTTGAGTCCCTCGACGTTGGCACTCCTTAACCAATTCCGCGCATTTTGAAAAAAAACATTTCAGGAAGAATACTGAATGTTTCACGGAGGCAATCATGGGGAATGCATGGGGGCAGGGATGTAAGCTACTTTTACAGGGATAATTTAACGAAAATTCAAGTACCACGGTGGCGCAGACGGGTGCTTCTAATATACCACGCTATTATTTTATGTAACTCATAAACAGAACCGGGTTTATGTCCTTAAGGACCCCAAGCAGAAAGATTTTTGGGGGCTCTTGTTCGTACAATTTGTTTTCATCATGTATCAATATTTTATTATAGAGACACTGTTTTATTTTGTTTTTCTAAGCTGTTAATAACTTTTGTAAGTTATTTCATATAAAAAGAGACGTGGAAGGGAAGGTAAAATTAAATTTTAAATGAAAATTCCCTTATACTGCGGTGTTGATAACCCTAAATTTTTCTCTATATTTTTAATTGCAAATTCCTCAATGACGTCATCAAATTTTAGTTGCTGAAGCATCAAATTGCATCACAAATTTAGTGGCTCTTTCAATACAAAATAAACTTAAATCATTTAATTTTCGTTGGTTCAACTAGGAACGCAAGTAATTTTTAACGCTCTTCAATGCGCTAAAAGACCTTTTACCAGAACAATTTTCTATTGAAAAAATCAAAAAACAGTCTAAGGAGACTTTCTACTTTTGGGAAAACTGTAAAAAGTTCATAATTGAAGATAATTCTGAACAAATCAAAATATGTTGAATTGCATTTCTCTATGTGAGCTTGTATTTCATAATTACGAAAATTTTGAACTTCATCAACAATGTTTATATTAACATCATTTGGAAAATCTCTAAAAAGATTATGAATGCTTTCGTGTATGAGATCATATGATATGCCAAAGTTGACAAGAAAAAAGAATTTACTGGTATATCTTTATACACTGTAGCGCGTTGATTCAAATTTGTTAATAAAGCATCGACAATAACAATGAGAGTCTTAATTCGAATCGAATTTCTAGGATTTAAATTATAAACAGCATTGAGAGATGGCCCATAATCACATTGGGTTCGCCTACTTCAAGTTCTTCAAGTACTGGTTCCATATTCCGCGTTGGAGATTGTTTTTGCTTCTGCATCAAATTTTTCACGAAAACTCTGAACAAATGAACCGAATACCGATTCACATTCGCTCACACCTCAAGCGAAACCGATGGGGTTTGTAAAGAAGGTGAAGTCTTTTCAAATCCACATGATATTGATTTCCAAAAAACCATCATGAAAACAAATTCTGAGTTTTCCTTATTCTGGGTTAAACCTAACGCTTCATTACGTGCTTCAACCCAAACTTTTTATTGTTACCATATTTGCACCTAAAATTTTGTCCCATCGTTTTGAAGAAGCAGGGAAAAGCTAAGTTTTTGAACAACGCCAGAATAATTAACCGCTTCTAAATTTGACAAATGCTCTTCCAATAAAATTCAATAAATAAAAAATAGCATTGAACAAAATATAGCGAAGATTTTCTTTTGAAACAGGATTGCCTACATACCAGAATATCCACCGGAAATTCGCAGCAGAGTAACGTACGATTGTTCTCAACATAAATTGAACTCGAGCCCATTTTCTTCTAAGTAATTTAGAGCCGTTGTTGCTAATTGGTTGCCTGTATGATTTTCTTTATTGAGAAATGTCAAAACCTTTGTACGGTTTACCACCAACAGGAGACACACGACGTATAATTGATTGACATGCGACATGTCCAGAGGTGAATTCACCGACAGACTAAAATAAAATATCTTGCATTTTTATTTATTCTTAAATTGATTGCCATAATAAATACATAAATAAAAATAAATTTATTGTCAAAATAGCAGTTACCAACTGCGAATGACCACGTGGAGGACAATAAACTAATTTACTTTGTGGCCACAAGCAACAGACACTCCCCATCAATTCTGATCAAGGACCCTAAGGCAGAAATTTCAGAAAACTCCTAGATACGTTTGCTACGTGTTATAATATTAATATAATATCAACAAATTTGTAATTTAACAAAAAAAATTATTTCACAAGTACGTATTATCGAACAATATATTTTTCGGAAAATATCGGTTATAGATAGTAAGTATTAAAATAACACTAAATTCAAGATTTATTTTTACAATTGACGCCGCCCCTAGACAAGAGCCTAGAGCATAAAAAAATCCTGCTGTACGTGAATTAGTAATTAATTTGACAAATATGACGCCTTTCTTGCTTTTATACATTTTTACTCTCGATACATTTTTCGACAAACTCCGTTTAACATTATTAGCCATCTGATTTGTTCTGATTCGTTTTGATTTATTTTTATACTTTTTACAATTCGGTAAAAAGTATTGCTAACAAACAATTTCTGGCCCTTCATTTTTACACTTTCCCTAATATTGCACAACTTTATTAATTGGTGCCAATACATATTTAATCATCTTTTCCAAACTACTTTAATGCAAAATATTTGAATTATATCTCTCCATTTCCAGCATTTTTCATCAACTGCGGCGCTGGCGTCCATGTTGCACGGCGCCTATCATCATTAACTGTTATCATTATATTGATTTTAAAAAAACGAAATTGTACGTTGATGATAATGTTTACAATTACATACACAAAATGATGCGGCATTAGTCACAAGCTTATTGATTTCGAGTATTTAAATAAATGGAAAATACATTTTAAAATAATTATTTTAAGTTTAATAAGTAGTTATTATTAATGTCACACGGCATGAAAAATGTTCCATTTTCAAATATTTTTTTTTAAATTAATTATATTTTTAGTCGCGCTATGGAATCCCCTTCAATGCAGAGTCCCAAACAGTTGCTTGTATTGCCTCTAGGCGAAATTCGGCGACCGCAGAGCTCAAGGTCCCGGGTTCGAACCCCGGTCCCGTCTCCCATTTTCATTCGACGTAACATGATTAATCTAATGAATGGATTCATAAATTTTATTGAATGCAACTTAACTTAACAAACGCACGTTCACCCCCCAGGGGGCTAANTTTTTGAGCAGACCTCATGTGAAGAACCTTTTCCAGGTGAAGTTGTATCTTGAAGAATCCAATATTTGCGACAGACATTCTTTTGCCTTTCATCTCGAGTATATATTACTTTACAAGAAGAAGAAGAAGAAGAAGAAGTAATGCTCTCTCTAGAGGGGAGGAGGCAATGGCTTTGGAAGCGCCATGTTTGATCTCTTGCTTGTCTTACACTACGCGGGGCGCACGTATTCATGTCGAGTTGTTGTTCATAATTTTGAGTTTTGTTCATAAAGTTGCTATTTATTTTGTATCGACACAGTTGAAATCCTGAAGCTCGTGTTATATGATTGATGGCAATTAGCATTTATTATAAAAGTCTCGAATTTTACACAAACAATTTTCTATAAATATGCAATAAATATGTTGTGTGTAACAAATTAGAATTGTTTTAATATTCAGAGGCAGAGGGAAAATGCAAATTTACACCTCCTCACGTGACGCGATGGAACACTCAGAGTGAAACACAAGATTCACATCTACTCCTTGTTTTTTCCTCAATATTTACCAGACTTTGCGTTTTAGTTGTGAAATAAAACTCTTTTAAGACGAGTCAGTGAGTAGTTTGAACGATTACCTTTCCCGATCTCCATAACAGAGTTCAATGTTTATATATATATATATATATATATATATATATATATATATATATATATATATATATATTGTAATAAATAATTAACTTCAGTGTTTTTTTATAAAAGCTTTGAAATAAATGGAAGAGATAAAATGTTGGCGAGTCCGTGCAGACGCGAATAAATAAGAAAAAGCCCTTTTGAGAACAACAACGCAAAAGGCAAAAGGGTTTGGGAGAAAGGTCTGTTTTAACGAAGGACGATGACCGTCACTTGAGCGCGCGTCTCGGCGCTGCCCGAATTCAATAACAAACAGCTGGTTGTAACCTTTCATAATGCGTTTTAGTAATTCTTGAAAAGATCAGGCATATTTCAAGATAAAATAATAAAGGAGGAAGGACAGTCGTTGTTAGGAAGGAGCGTCCAGATGCTATGAAAAGACGGAACAAACAAGTAGTTGTGATATTGAGAGAAACTATAGGGAAATATAAATGAGCTTAGTTTTGTGAAGGAATGAACAGAGGTCTGTGCGAAGACTCTCCGCATGAAGAAGATCCAATTAGGCGATGTTGAGCGATGAAGGTTCCAATTTAAAAAAACCGAAGGACAGAGTAAACGCGGGAAGGACGACGACCGTACAGGGAAGTTCGTGTTTACACAATAAAGAATGGTTATAATGATGGTTAGCAGACATGTCAAACTTATGTGTTATTTGGCAGGGGATAGAGATATGGAATGAATAGACCTGTGTGAGATAAGAGCGTCACAAAACCCCGTTTATCGTAAATTAGAAGTCAGTTTAGGAAAATTACGGAGTCACAAGACGAAGAGGTGTTTGTTAAAACAAGCTTCGTTATTGGTTGATAAATAATTACGTCACGGAAAGGCTAACCAATTGGGAGAAAGCCACGTGAGTGAATAATAGTTAGGAATTGGTTGATTACGTCACAGAAAGGAGGAATGATGTCAGCGTTGGGAGGAGCTAGTTTGCCTAGTTCCGTCAGAGAAGTGGAGAGCTTATTATTCAAGATAGGAGCGGAGACACTTTAAAAAGATCGGTGATTTAGATTTTCGAGAGGACAGTGATGTAGATTTTTGAGATGATTATTTTTCGAGATTCAGAATTCAAGTTCTGTTTTGACTTTTTCTGAGAATTGATAACTCTGTTGTGATCTTCGACAATATTCTGTTTTTGAGTTTGGGTATGTTCTATTGAAGAGACATTAAGGCGTCAATGCAATGTCAAAGACGCATCGGCATATTCGAGAACGTTGTTTTCGTTCTAAGATATTAACTGACATTAATGAAAAGACCGGTTAACGCAGTAATTTAGTGGAGATGAGCATTCTGACTTTATTACGAGTGGCGAAATTGATCATTACGATAGCAAGCGATTTATTTACGTATTCATCAAGTTTCGCTTAAGGTGACTTGAATCAACATCAAACGTCCGATGAGAGAATCGAACTTTTTTTTTTCATTTATTTTTAATTAAGAGGTAACACAAAAATTGTAAACAGATTACAACATAAAAGGTGACTCTCTGCACCCATGCATAATGCATATCGCGGAGAGTCTTGGACAAAATTTACAAACAAGGACAACAGAAAAATTAGATAAGGCAAATTAACAGTAACGTACCTCCACCTAACTTGAAAAATTTAATAAACAGCAAACAAAACTAAACTACAAAAATTTACATATTCTTCACTACAGTGATTTACCATTTAGCCCCCCCCCCGGCCCCGGCAACGAATGTCGAAGACGGAGGGGTTACCGTCCCCGCCACGAGGAGGCAGGTGGCTACTGTTTTACAAACCACCACCAAATTCCACATCTAAATCTGTGAACAAAACATTTTGACACTAACATAAACAAATGAAAAATGTGTTACTAACTAATAAGCTAACTAAAAATGTGTTACTAACTACACAAGACCAGTATGTAAGTTACCTGCTTGTTACATAAAATATTTTCAACTAATAAATAAACAATAACAATATAAGCAATAAGAAAAAAGAAAAAGTACCAATACTAATAATCTACTGAATACACACACCAACAGGTTATACACTTATTTTATAAACATGAAGCAAACAAAGACAATAACAAAATACTACTACATATATACAATCTAATAGTCATTACATATATGCTCTTAATCAATAGTCAAAAGATGGTAGGATGTCAAAGATGACTTTAGAGCATGAGTGAGACGTCGGCAATCGGTCACTGGTGGCGGTCCTTTGGGCAAAGTTGAACAATCCTACCCTCGAACCACCACCATCCCGATCGGATTACCAGGCACGCTACGCACCGTTCCCAGCACTTTTGTAGTGTTCGGTTATGTTCTGCATGTTCAAAGGTACTCCCCTCCTTCGGAAAGCTTCAGCAACGAAGCGATACAGCTCATCGGGCTCTGCTGGAACTCCCGACGCCATCAACTGCATTTGGAGGACCTCTTGAGGAAATCGAAACGCGATCCTGTTTCCTCCGGATGCCCGAGACTGCACAAGGAATTGTAGCGCATAGGGGTTCCCTCCAGCCTCGCAAGAATGTGATTTATGCTAAGGCCGGAGTACACCCCCTCCGGAGAAATATCGAACGTTGTTGTTGTTGTATCTTCTAAACAGGATCCCTGCGTCCAGAGTCCTCCTGGTTCTCTTCTAAGACTCCGGATGGTGGTGAGAAACACAACTCGAAACACCAGCAGAGGCAGAGGATGTTATGCCTCCGCACAGAGCACTGGGAACCCTACTGAGCAGTGAGGAATGGTGCTGCCCCTGGTCACTCGGAGATGTCAACAGATCATCAGTCACTGAACTTGTTTCCAGGTTCAGTGCATGGGCGCAGGCCGATGACCCACCATCAACAACCCCGAGCGATGAGTCATCGCTCTCGGTACTGGAGAGCTCCTCCTCACTTTTACCAGAGGAACTAGCACCCTGGTCGCACAAAGATGGACATGTGCACGGCAGGATGATCGTCACCTCCCGCGAGAAACGCACGTGTTTTGCCCTTGGTTCCACCTCGGCTTCGGAATCAGTCTGGGCACCCCCGGAACTGAACTCTTCCGCCTCAGAACGGACAGTCCTACTCACCAGGTTGAGTACTAGGACTCTTCCCGTTTCGTAGTCCATGTCCTTGGAACATAGCAAACGTACGTCCCCCATTGCAGAGACTGGTATCAACCTGCTTCCCGTTACTGCCAGCGTGACATCTCGGTCCAGGAAGGTGAGAATCAAGTCCTCACCAACCCCGACTAGTTTCCATCTGGAACTTATGGGAGAAGCACTCATCATATTGGATTTTAGCCCTCCTCGATCCCTGAGACCCGTCAGGAGAGCCAAATATTCACACTTATAATATTCCTCTAATTATAACAGAACCGAATCGAGAGAATCGAACTGACAGAGTCACCGCGATTAATCGGGGAAGGTTTTGGTGTCAAAGGACGGGGTCAAAGCGGCGTGACGCGGAGTCGGGGCGCACACGCCGTCCGAAGGTCAACGACATCCCACGGCGGTCGGTGCTTAATTTCTCCTCATTTGTAAAGTAATTCTTCGAAGGGTCATTACTGGTACCTTGTTCGCTTTATGTTGTGCAAGCGAAAATTTCATCAAGTGATAATACAAGCAAGTCAAAGGTTCTTGTGGTAGTTATGACTTTTATTGGTGATATGTTATACGTGAAGAAGAGTTTAGATAATGAACTGTGGTTACACTTGTGAAATGAACTTTACTGAAGAATCATAAACTTTAAAATATTTGCAAACGAACTCATTCCGTTTAAAGTGATAAATTCAGTGATATGGAAATATGTACAATTTCGTAGTAATTAGTTGCATGTCTTTTTGGGGAAGTGTTTAATGGGAAATTGTGAAATGCGGTGTTGTATTCTTGTAATTTGGGTAATAATGATTAAACCAATATTTATAAAAGCTGTGTTTCCTTTACGAAAGTTTAGTGTGTATTTCACGTAAATTATCGACCGAACCCGTCCCTCTCCTGGCCATTTTATAGCAAGAGGACACATCTTGTCCCTGAGTGTACTTGCCGAGTAGGCAAAGTAAGTATTAATTTTCAACCCCATTTTTTTCTATTACATTAATAGTAATAATTAATAGTACTTTTCCCTTCAGGATACACACACTTAGGAGTAAAGGATGTCCCTCATTTAAATAAATTCCATTTATTTTCCAAACAAGACATTACATAAAATTTACAAAATCGATAATACATTTATTCTACTGAAATCGCTTCTACTACTGCGGCTACTATGCTACGCAACTGCTGCTATGCGACTCTACAACGCAACTCTACCATGCAACTGCTGCTATGCGACTCTACAACGCAACTCTACCATGCAACTGCTGCTTCCTTCAACTCTTATCAGCTGCTCGCCTCGGTCGGTCGGTGACTGTGGTGGCGGCGGCCAACGTAGCCGGCGACCGGCAGCGGCGGCGCTACGCCACGATGGGTTGGCTCCATTGATGCGAGACTCGCGATGTTCGCTGTTGCCGGCTTCTTCCACCACGTGTTAGGCGCAGCATTCCGCCGAAAAGAGGTGGAGGAACATTCAATATATGTATGTATGTATGTATATATATATTCTAACGTACCCAAATACAGTAGTGGGAAATAAAATAATACGGGTATTATATTATATTGGGTACAAGTTATGATAATTATAAATAAATAATAAGGCTCGGACTTCAGATGTGAATTAACAACGTATATTCTGATACTAGTACAAACATTTATAATAATTACACACTTCAAGTAATCCCCACATAAATCACAAAAACAAATGTAAAAACCCTTTTTACATACAAATTGCGTCACGGAGTTTCTAGCTCACAAATAATGGATCGTGCAATTACATCAATTAATACCCTAAAATTTAATACAATGCAACACTATGTTCAAAAACTAAGCACGAAATGAGCTCTTATTATTTCTTTATCTTGAGGTTCTATCAAAAGTTCATCAATTTACTTGATTTTTAATCTTCGTTCTTCTCGGAATGTTTCAAAATGAGTTACAGTTAATTCGGAAAAAATAACTATTCGAATGCAATTTTCTCTTTATTCAAAGATACTCATTTAGCATCGAATTACAACAATTTAAATTACGTTCCCTAGCTCTCGAAACACACTGGAAACAATGTTCGCCTCCCAGAGTCGTAATACTCACAAAACAGCGAATAATTCTTCGTAAATCGTCATGTGCTCTCACCAGCACGAAAATACCTCTCGTACTCGACAGGCTGCCCCAGCTGCGTTGCTAATGACCTTGAATCGTCGGCGTACTACCAGGCTTCCACACCACGTGGTCTCGTCTTGCTCTGCTTTCCCCTCGAAAACGGCGTCAAAATGTTCGAATCGAACTAATGCTTTTCGCAAATAGGTTGTAGCTTCACTTGGAGCTTTTCCAAACGATACTATGATTCTTTGCGTTCGTATTACTTCGACCGTCCTTCCTCTATTCTCGAGTACTATAAAAAAATAT
>NNCF01126094.1:281134-365727 GCA_002313205.1 Laupala kohalensis | reverse complement strand
ATTCGTAACGGGCGTACCAACGCTATGGAAACAACAAAGAAACTACCGTAAAATGAATTTTGTTGAAAGTAGATTAAAAAATAAAGATTTCTTGCATAAATTACACATGTATTTTGTAAATGGGAATTGTGATTTTCTGTTACTCTAAAAAAGGGAAAAAAAGAAAATTTTAAGAACAGGTTCTCCTAGTGTTATTTTGTCAGGTTTGGTGGTAGTGAATCCAACGTATAAGATGAAAATATCACTAGTCGAGTTGTATACGACATAGGGAGAATCTGGGGGGAATCAATTGTGTAGGTTGGCAGTTCTCCCAAATTTGGTGTATTCACGGTCCGAGATTTTCCTTTACCATACAGCAGCTTTATCCTTCTAGCCACGCTGAGTCCGTGAGTCTCAAAGAAACATAGAAAACTAATTGAAACTAACACTCCGTATGTTAGTTGATTGAACGTTTCCTTTTATTCCGCAATATAATATTATTCACCTGAATAATATAGCAGCTAGTACCTTCTTCCATCTGCTAGTTGTAAGCACGTCTCACTCGGTTTCATATTTAGCATGAACTATGTAAACGTTACATAACAACAGTATGAATGGAATATGATAATGTACAATGGAGCATCCGCAACCCACGTATAATTCCGTACGAATATTGTTTATTAATTACAAGAAAAATGTCACAATGATTACCCAAAAATGTCAGACGCATCTGAGCTGTCATATCAGAAACGTCGGCATATCTTTTAATGTTCTTAAATGCAATTCTTTATTTGAGTGATTTTCTTCATCCACTTACGCAGAAAGCTACGCAAATTTTCCGGGACATTTGCGTATTAATGTATATGATGATGACGAGGAAGATGAAGATTCTTGTAAATCCTCTTCGGAGGATTTTTGAACTCCACTGCACTTGGTGATTTAGAAGGACATAAAAATATTACTTCAAGTCAGTCTAATGCAGTATTTTCCGAATTTTTGTAGTATAATCCTTCTTGACGTGAGGGTTTAAGGATAGTGGAAGTAAAAGTGAATGAAGTCATGTCATGAAATCGTGACGGACCTGAGACGTTAAGATGAAAAATGGGGTACTTAAGTGTCAAGAGCTAATGCACTTTGGGTGTGAGAGATATGATCCAGGGAAAAGATTAATAACGATCGTGAGAGTGATGTGCACATCATATAAGTATATAACCAGTGCTTCCGAAGGGAAAAATAGATATAGCGCTGCTAGAAACATCAAATAAATGCTCCTGATTACTTAACTCACAATTTTATTATAGAGAGGGAGTTCTTGAGGAAAGGTCAAACTTCTCCGAATAAATCACATTTTTATACAGCCAGCGTTTCGAGCTTGAATACCTTCACAAAAGATAAGAAATGTTGAAAATGGAAGAAATTGTATATAACTTGATGGTTGGAAACAGAATAGATATGAGTATGTAGAGTAGAGTAGTGAGGAGGACACTTAACCCATGAGAAGGAACACTATAATTTATCATAAAAGTTGTTTTCAATATCTGAGACGACGTAAAATAATTTCACGTATGTGGTTGTTGATATGTAAGATATAATATAGGTAAGTATGCTGAGATTGTAATCGAAAAAACACGTTATGAATAATCATTTTCGAACATTAATATTTTACTTGTGAAACTGCCTGATTGCTTGTGTTTTTTTACCTGATTGCGGAGACTTGACGTCTAAATTACAATACGGATATCGATTTGAAAGATAGATAAATACCCAAATATATGCTATATCGATATAAATTTCATATTTCGTACGCCCTAATCACAAACGGATTTTTACACATTATATCATCAACTTGCTGAGAATACTAGTGAAGATGGAATCTTGGAATTTTGCTATGTTGCTTTTGTATTGCAGAAATTCACTAAGAAAGGATTTTTCTCTACTCTTCTTTTGAAAGAGTAAATTTGGGTGAAAAGTGATTCTTTTTAAATTTCTATTATATTTCTAAAACTAATTGAGACATTAACACATTTTTGTTTGAAACGTCGAAAGTTCACATTAAAAAAATTTTTCGCTTTATTTTCGGTATTTCCCTTGCATCAATGCATCAAAACGAGTAAAAATTCAAGGTTTACCGTGCATCACTCCATCAGATTTCCTATATATTCTATTTCTTTCCATACTACGAATATAAAAAGGAACGAATCTGGTTTCATTTCTGTCTAGGATTATATTCATACGTTTTTAAACATATTTTTTTTACGTATCATGAATTACAAAGGATACACTAACACAATGTATAGATGAAAAAGTCAAAGACTCGATATGAAAGAAAAATGTTTACACACAGCAAGAACTATCGAAAATATCGAATTTCATTTTATTTAATTATTTTATGATGTGGCGAGTTTGACTGTCAGACCTGCTCTTCTACCTAATAACATGATTTGGGTCAATGAATTGGGAATTGAACTATACTTCACGAAGTTGCATCTTAAAATGGTATATTCTAAAAAACAACAACAAAAAAGTCAACCTGTCCCGGCACATGCCCCGAAGGTACCCAATGGGTTCGTAAAGTTCCGCAATTACTTGGTGTCGGTACTATAAGGAGATGTTGCCAACTTCTCACTCCGGCTGGTTTGATCACATAATACTCATTTTCTAGCATGCTTAGTGGGCCTGGGAGTAAGTCTTGATGCTGAGGTAAGATAAAAATTCTTACCTCACCGGGGAAAAAAAGCCTCGGCCGTACACTCTACCCACCCAACCACGCTGACTCCTTTGAAGAAAACAGTTGTACGTATTAACTTGGGGGTATAGAATACTAACTTAGAATGAATTTTTGAATCACGGTTAGAAATGTCCTATATTGGAAGTAATAACGTGAACTGATGAAGAGAAATGTCTAGAGAGCAAGTGAAGGAGAGATAGCGTGGATAACTGAACTGAAGACGTTACAGCAGCAGCTGTGGCGTTGAGAGCCTCGTGCGGTCGTCTGGAAAGCAATTTGGCCAACAATGACTGCACGCTCCGCTTCCTTCCGTTGCTGGCAAGGCGAGTGTCTTTGGGCAAGGATGTCCAACAAGTGATTCCTGGATAAGGAGAGTGAGAAGGGTAGGCGTCTCATCCAGATTCGGTGAAGGGTAGATAAGGGCCTCCTGTATTAAAATAGAACCAGCAAACATGTGGATTCTTTTCTTCTTCTTCTTATTCCTTTTATTATTATTATTATTATCATTATTATTATTATTAATTTTGTCTTTTTTGGCGAGGTTCAGGTCACGAGGCATGTTCTTCCACCTAACCGTTCATCTTGAGAGAAAGAATTAGGAAGAACAGATGTTGGGTTGCCGGGGAAACATATGGTACCCAACCGACATTTGTCTGGATTGTGGGAAACCCCCGCTCACCTCGATCGGTCGAGTAGGGTTTGAACCTATACTCTACCGCTCAGGGAAATCATGGAAACAAAGATGCTATCACTAGGCCACCGCTTTTGCATTTATTCGCGACGGTAAGGACATTGAATGCGATATTGACTGATCAATATACCAGAAAAAGTGAAAGATAAAAAATATTGTTACGACATATTGTAACGAAAAATAAGTTTTTGGTGTCATTGCTGTGGGCTGCGCACTCTAGCGCGTCATTCACTGTAACGTCGAGACGCAGGGATGAAATTTCTAGTCATGATTCGAAAACTATTCAGGGAGTAGGATAAAGGGGCGCGTTCGCTGCGTTTGGGAGCTTTTTGATGGGACTGTTGCAGAAGACGGCTTCTTTTGGTCACGGTTGCGGGATGACAGCTTTTTTAGGTGACGGATGCGCAGAGTGATGGCGGATGAGGTTACGGAGAGAGCGGGATGTGAAGGTGGAAGTTCGGCTGGCGCATCTTGTAAGGTTTTCGGAAGATCGCGCAACAATGTTTCTCCATGTGTTAGTTTGGGGGCACTTGATCTGAATTGTTCGACATATATTGTTGCTGCTCTCTACGCTTCCAAAACTTCATTACACTCGCCGCTGATGTTGAACCGTGCACCCCTGTACGTCGAACCCGCAGTCGGACTTGCACCACTGTCTCTGACGCTAACTGTGGCATGTGGCTGTTCTGATGAAGTTTTGGAGAGAAAGGGCCCTGATCTTCCGCGTGTGCTGTTGAAGTCACCGTTGGGTTGATGAAATATAGTTTTCTTGGTTTTTCTTGTTCTAAGATAACTTGTAGTCTGTCACAAGCACGTTTGATGGCAATGGTTAAGTCATTGATTGCTAAATGGTCAAAATGATAGTTGGTAAACGAAGCTGGAAGGTCAATGCTAAAAAAGAAAAATTGTTAGTTCTTCTGAGATGAAATGAGGAACTATATTCTTCTCCATTAAAATAGAATATTTGGAAGCTATAAAATCGCTCTATAAACCGTAAAATGTATTTGTACCCTAAAACTTGATCTCATACATCCAGAACAAAAATACTGAAGTACAATGCGAGAATGGATTGTATTTATTTATTATTGCATTATATTATTACTGTTTCATTTGTGTACTGTTTATTTGTTGGGATGGCGAAACCTTCCTCGTTCTCCTGGTTTAAATGGTTTTAAAAGTGTTAATTCAATTGTAATATGGTCATGGCATTCTTCCCAGTGCGACAGTATAAATTTTATTCTTTAATGATGTGTCGGGTCCTTTCTTGCAGTGTCTTCGAAATAAATAATAAATCTTTATATTTTGCAAGTAGAAGCTTGAAATAAATAAATGTTGTCACAATTACAATAGTGATTATTCGCTTAATAAGAATTATTTTTGTAACTCCTCATTTGTTTTATAAAACATAATAAAATCGATATATCGGCAAAAACCCTAAAAACATCACGCTTTTTAAAACATTGCAGGTTAAAAAAAATTAACATTAATTCATAAAAAAACAAATTTTCCACTTATGTATATGCAGAACAAAATGACAAATCCAATGATGGTAATTGTATTTTTCTGCGATTTTTGATGTAATCTCCACAGGAGTCTACGATAAAAAATCCAATAGTTGACTAGTAGCAGCCGGTAGTTAGTCCTGTGCGTTCCGCACCAACATTGTATACTGATCCACTGCTTGTCCTGCCGCGCGAGGAAGTCGTGGTGGGGGGGAAACCCTCTGTACCGCGCTCCGTCCTGAAGGCCAACTGCGCTGCAAGCATTTGTGCAAACTTTTGCTCTTGCGAGCTGCATCGAGCGAGTCTCCCGAGTTTGCGCAACGCGCTGACCCTGCTCTGTGTATGGCAGCGTCGAGTTCCTGTAGTGTTGGGAAGACGCTCGACGGAAAAGCGGAGTGATTTATCGTGTCACAAATATGGCGTGCTGTAAAATGAGTATGGGATTTTTACGTGAATTTATAGATACATATCGAAGCTTACCCGAACTATGGAATGTGAATAGCGATGAGTACAGGAACAGGGAGTTAAAAAGTGCGGGTTATGATGTGTTGGTGGAGAAGATGAAAGAGGTGGACGACAAGGCTGATAGAGATTCGGTTCGAAGTAAAATTAACTCGTTGCGTACTGCATATCGAAGAGAACTCAGAAAAGTGAAAGAAAGGGCAGGAATTGGAAAAGGATATATACCGACTCTGTGGTACTTCAAAGATTTAGATTTTCTTGTGGACCAAGAAGATCAGATTCCAGGAAATACTACTAGGGATCCAAAAGAAGAAACCGAAGTACTGGGGGATATGGTGAGCACCAATTCAAACCATATGGTAAGCATCAATTTTTTAAGATCTATGTTTATTTCCAATTTTCTGTTTTAATATCGTTATATTTATTTTAATACTTGATAAATAATTTAGCCGTGTTAATTTTTCTGTAATAATAGTTGTTCGAATAAATGTAAATTGAAATTTTTGGGAAATCTATCAACACAGTGAAATAAGTTTTCATCAGAACTAGTAAACGTAACATTGTACACTGGTAATGCAAGTTATACTCATTTATGAATAACAGTACAGGTAATTTATAAATGAGCGTGAAACTTTCTATTCAAAAATTATAGTTTTAAACTATTAACTTTTTCTTGATAAAGATGGGAATAAAATGTAAACGTCGTACGTTAAGATAGTTCACGTCTTCTAGACTCCGAGAAACAACGGACAACTAAATTTTCCAGCTCAGTGTTTTCTTTTAAGTCACGTTCAGTCAGCAACTGACCACCACCAGCAATCCTTTCACTATTTATTTGAGGTAAAAAACTGAAGTTAACATAAATTGATGTCTTTGAATCGGAGAACCATTATTAATTATAATAAATTTGATATTTAAGTTATTATTTCACTTCCTTTGTTGTCTGACTGCAACAAATGTTGTCAATCAGTTTTAATCCATTTCCCATTTTTGGTATAGCCCAGAATTTTGTGTGTTCTTGTGACTTAAGTGGCAAAGTATGGAATTTTACAAAATTTTAATTTATATTATATTTTTCAAAAATAACATCAACGTGACTCAAGGCTTTTCTCATACGATATTTAGCTAAACGTAGTGTCGCATATGGTTGTGATGTAAGGCCCTGTGATTATCTCTACTCTACTTAAGAGCCTCTACTGTTGGCTGAAAATTGTGTGTTACGCGCAGTGTAATGCTACGCCATGTTATTAATTTAACAATGTGAAAAATACACGAAACTCATTCTGAATGATATACCCTACCATTGAGAAAAGTAGACTTAGAAAACTTTGCTATGGACCTACTGACTCACTCGTGTTTCTGATATGTGCATTACGCTCAACGAAATAATTATTCATTTGAACGCATACCCATGGCTACTTCCTCTGCGGTTTCCCACATAATATTAATCCCTATCCGTTTTTATATGTTTTTAATTTTATTCGAGGATAAGATATCTTCAAAATCAATTTCTTTACTCACGCTCATACATATAAATTCAGATACATTTTATATCTACCCTTCTTGATTTTTTAAATTTTATTTCATTTTATATTTTAATTATTCTTATGTATCTTATTATATTCTTATTGGAAACACTAATGTAATTTATTTCTATTTAATAATTTTCATATATTTCTTTGCTATTTTGGGTTGCAGAGGGAACTATGCGAAATTATGGAGTCACGTTTCGTTAAATATAAATAAAATGTCGATTTAATTCCTTATCGAATAGTTTCACATTTTTATTTATAATACCCTTCGAAGATCTAGTAGGACACTCTAGGGGTGAAATGTAATTTAAAAAGAAATCACAAAAATTTTATTGCGAACACATAATTCAAGTATTTATGATATAGTTTTATAGGATTCGGAAATAACATTTGTAGTACAAGAAATAAGAAGATTGTTTCGGAAGACTCATTCTTAGTAATAGTTATCTCTTTTATCCGGATCTTCGGCATATTAAAATACATAACTTTGATTCAAATACTTGTTTTTTCCAGACCGCTGTAGTGTTGTACATAGAAATGTTAGTTGGCTGCGACAGAAGGGGTTATGCACCAGTACTCGACACCACTGCTTCACTCTTCGACACTTTTAGAACGAAATAGTGCATCCATGAAATTTTTCACGTCGGTTTTCATTTTAACGCAATAATTAGTGCCTTCTTAATCACGTAAGGTGCATGTAATGCAGTTATTGGCGGGAATGAAGCTCTAATAGATTTTGTTGAATTAGCAGTTTGGTCATTAGAGTAAGCGTTGCCGGTTGGAGATGTTTGGTTAATTTTAACTTTTTCTGCAAAACATTATCATGAATAATTTAAGTTTTTCTTTTATCTTCATTATTACGATTCTCATAAATTGCTGCTTTTGTTCTTGGATTTCTGTGGTTATTAAATTATAAGATGATTAGTGGAGTATTGAGCATAATGTACGAGAAACCATATAAATTATTTTAATTTTATTTTGCTTATTTTAGAATGTTAATGAAGATCCAAAACGTCCTAAACCTATACGAAGAGTGACTAATAAGAGAAAGTTGCATGAACAAAATAGACCATTGGAAATGACATGTAAGTTTCAGAAGACTTCCAGCTCCAATTCAGGAATCATAGCGAAGACATGGGCTTTGGAATTCAGCAAATTGGATCCTGATCAACAGCTGTATGCTAAGAAAGCAATTGATGATATCCTGTTTGAAGGGCGTTTAGGTAATCTTCATAGGCACTCAGTAAATATCAACCAATCTCAAAATTCTGTTGAAACCCCATCATGTTCTAATGATCTTTCGCTTCCGTTTTCTCAACATCTTTATTCAAACCAACATTCTTCCTTGTCTCAACATTCCTCCCCATACTCCCAGCAATCTTCTCCACAACCTTCATTATCTTCATCTTATCACTTTCAACATTCACCAGAAATGTCTATGGTGGTGAAGGAAGAACCTGTTGAAACTTAAAAGTTTTTGAATTGTCCCATAATGAAATGTATGTGTGAATCAATGTAACGTAGTGTAACAGTAGCGTACCTAGGAAGGGAGCGAAAGGGCCAAGGACCTCCACTTGTGAGGGGTCTCCAAATTGGTCAGCAAAAATTATACAAATAAGTAAGTTTCAACACAAGTGTTCTTTTAAATTTCTGAATAACTGTAAAATCAAGAATAATTACAGCTATTAAAAATGATTATGAAATTTGTATTTAATTTTTACTTTGATGCGATCGATATGTACTTGTTGCCAATCAAACACGCTTGTGTGTGACTTGACGATGGGGACCTCCTAAAAGACTTCAGTCCTGGACATCATTAAATGTAGGTACGCTACTGAGTGATAATGATACTGTAAATTATTGTTTCCCACGAAAACAAAGCAAAAATGTGGAGAACGTTTGTCTTTATGATGTAAATATAATGTATACAATTATAGTTTTCAGCACGACGTTGAAAACTATACACAGCATTTTTAATTGATGCTCACACATAAATAAATAAATAAATAAATAAATAAATAAATATACATATATGTATTAATTAAAAGTTCCAAAGTTAATTAAACACACAAAACAAACTCACGTATTTGAAGAAACTATTTCGGCTACGTGACTGACGGAGGTGGAAACTGAAACTGTTTCTTCAAATATGTGAGTTTCTTTCAGGTGTTATATTTTCTATTTTTCTTGAACTGTAAAACTTTTTTATTTATAGAAGGCAATAGTGTCACTTTATTTTCAAGATTTCCGTATTATAGTTGGAAATTTGTAACATCTTGTGTAATATTTGTGTCAAATAAAATAATTATTACGAAAACTTTATAAAAAATTATAAAGAATTTCAAACTAATATATTCTTTCTTAAAGAAGCAATGAATATTACCTTACTCTTCTTATTAGATTTATTACAAAAATATTATAGTGAAATGATACAAACATGTATAGTGAAATATTACATTTCCTATTAGAGCAAAATTTTTTAAAAAACACTTCGTCATTTTTCGTCATTTTCCCTCCGATCTCGGACATCGTCACTGTCTTGAAAACTTTCTGAAATTCGTACATTGTAACACAAAATGGAGTAATTTGTATTTCAATACTGCTTTTTGTTCAGATAAATTGTAATAAAATTGTTATTTTTTGTGAAATAAAATTTATTGTAAAATTGTATTTCAAAACTTCGCTTGTTTCGTATTTTGTAAACTATGTTTTCCATAAAGGAGTCTTGTGTCCAACGTAATCTACAAGAAAAATCTCTCTTTGGTTAAACAACGCTTCAATTTTGGTTTAAAATAAATATTTTTTCTTCAAGTTCAGTGAAGTTCCTACGACTGAAAGCGCTTCTACTCATGAGACATTTATATGCCTAAACTCTGCGCTTCATTTATATTTGATCGCTGTGTTCTAAAAATAAATTTAGTTCTTATAGCAAAAAAAATAAATTTAGGCGTAGGTATTTTTAAGATAGTTAGCTCAAAAGTGTTAGCTTTGAAAATATTATTTATGAATTACAAATATAAGATTGAGAGAAAAAAAGGTGAGAAGATTTACTCTCCAAAATTCAAAAATATTTCGTTGGAGAGCACAAATACTAAGAAGGAAACTACAGATAATCCATACCAAGTTCTTATTTCCTACTTTAGTTTGAAAGGTAATCGAATTGAAACTTCCCCATTAAAAAATTCCCAATTTCCTATTGCCGTAGGTTAGTCAAACGTGCCCCGCCCTGCAGTAGTTCCGAATGATTTACATAAAAGGAAAAAGGAACACGTTAAATTAACGATTTGATAAAATATGTTCAATTTATAATTTCATATTCTGTTACATTATTTAGAGTCAGCCTGGCTCAGTGGTTAAATAAAATATATAAAAATTGAGTAGAGCGCTGAGGCTAGACTGACTCCCAGACCTACTCAGTCTGCTGTGAAATGAGAATACCGGGTCTATACTGGAGTGAAACCCATCGGAGCGAGATGGTGGTCACGCCTGCTCCTCCTAGTGTCCAGGCAAGTAATAGCGGAGCTCTAACCTCCGTGAGCCTCTTGGGTACCTTCCGGGCTTGTTGTGGGACAGTTTTTGATACATAATATAATTCTTTTTTATCTCGTAAGTTTCTTTTGCGAGTTGACTTATATTTTATGGTACAGCTGTCGTGTTATCATAACTATGTTTATTTTGTTTATTCGTTATTAACACTTGAGGAGGATGTAAACACAGTATATTTGCATTATATAATGAACAAGTCTACATCTAAGGTCGTTATATTATTAATTATTCATCAGCAGTAAATTGAATTACGAACAATACGAAATAATTATTGTTCAATTTTCTCATGAGGTTAGACTTTTCTTCCTTACATATAAAATAACTTGCATTCATAATGCTTTCATATTTTGTCAAAAGAATTATTACGAAAATTTCATAAAAAAGTACAAGGAATTTCAGACTAATATATTCTTTCTAAGAGAAGCAATGAATAATCCCTCACTCTACTTATTAGATCTATTGCAAAAATACATCATAAACTACTAACGAAATAAATACCACGAAAGGGAAAAAAAGTGAATCAAACCAAGAACAAGGAAAGAGGCTTGCCAACAATAATGACTTCCCATTGAAACTATTTGAAATGCAAAATGAAGAAAGACTGATAGTAAAATGCTCGGTACTATAGTACATTACAATTCTTCAGTTTCATTCAATCACACATATTGTTCGCTTTTTTCCGGATGCTAGAAGTAAATCCGTCATAAAAATTCAGTTTTCTTTTTTATATGAAAGTACGATAAATGCAGTCAGAATCGAAATGAAATCAGAACACTTACGAAACTTACTACTACACTCTGGCAAGAGATACCAAAGGTAAATCTCAGCGCTTCTTCGTTTCTTTCTTTGTGTCCTCGTATTCTCCTTCGCTGCAGGAGAGCTCTATTCCGCCCTTGGTATTCCCCTACTGAGTACAATGAACGAGAACTCTTCATAAGTGCAACAGAGCTTTACACACACACAGAGAGACAAGGCGTCGACGGCCTCTACGTTATATGGAAGGGGAGCGCACCCTTCTCGCAATTCTTTTCCAAATCTCGACATTATGAACATCTTTCTATACACAAAATATAATATATGTTCTCCAACTTCATCTTAGTCGCCGGTTTCTGGAGGAGGATACTGTCGGGGTTTTGGGTAAACTCTCCTCTGCTGTGTATTAACAATCGTCACTCTTGTGAGATCATGTTTCTTATGGATGCGTACTTTGCAGCCTACTTTGCAGCCTACTTTGCAGCCTACTTTGCTTTTAATTATTTATCTTTTTTTGGTGAAAATACACAGAATTAATTTAATATACAAGGTTTACAAATTACAAGGAAGAACAAAAAAACTATATCTTAATATTTTTTCTCATTTGTTTGTTTAATCAATTAATTTTAGCTTTAGTATAGTGCCGTATTGTTTACATTATTGTATCCATAGTCTACTTGTATTACTTTGATTAGTTGATATTGAGCAATAAAATATATTTGTACATGAAAAGAAAACTAAAATAAATAAATGGAGTGTTGCGAAACAATCACAAAACTACGTATGACCACGTGGAAGTCAATGAGCGACATTACTCACCAGAAGTGTCCCCAGTGTCGCAACGAAAACTGGAGAAAATCTCCGGCTGGGTTATGAAGATACGGTACACAAATGTGTCAAGATTTAGTACTAATAAAATATTCATATTATCTATTCTAGTTAAAATTAAATAAACAAGCGCATGGAACATCGAAATCAAAATAAGTACCTGATGAATCGATCTAAAGCTTTGAAGAGCTATCTGGAGTGCGAAGTATAATATAAGTGGAACACAAGCAATTCGTGAAATGCAATAAAACTTGATTTTTTTTCAGTAGATGTGGAACTTTAACCGCATAACTGGTAGCTATCAAGCTTACTGGCTTGAATTCAGGAATGATACGCGAGTCTGGAATCTGAGAAACCACGGACATGAAGTAATATAATAATAGTAGGGGAAAGTAGGATAGCGTCATCTATGGGGAGTTCCTTAAATTGAAAATACAAACCCGTTATGGGTGACAGTTATGGTCGTTAGGTTAGCTTTTGCACTTACACTATTATCAGTACATTTCACGAACTAATTGATATGTTCATTCGTCTCTCTGTTCACGCATTGTTGATTCAAAAATCTATAAGCGGGTATTTCTATATTATGATATAACCTTGGCCTCATCCCGACATCTTCCACAGAAAAGCAAGTCCTTTGTGACGATGGTTTTCTAATTCTTTAACGCTGATGCTGACGAGGTGTGCTTTGGACGATGTGTACGTGACACACGATTGGTGATATATAAAAATAATAAAAAATTATTGTCAAAAAAAGCAGTTAACACTGAATAAGACCACATGGAGGACAATAAACTAATTTATTTTCCGGAAGCAAGCAAGGGACCATCCCATCAATTCCGATAGAGAGTCCTAAGGTAGAGGTGGATTTAACATTTCAGCACACTCCTAGGATAAGAATAAAAATATTTCGGTACGTGTTATAATATTAACATTATACCAACAAATTTGTATTAAAAGGAAAAAAAAATTATTTCAGAAGCACGTATGATTATCAAACTGTAGATTATTCGGAAAATATTGTTAATAAATCGCAACTATTAAAGTAATTCTAAATTCGAGATTTATTGCTTCGCTAGGCAAGAGCCTACTGAACCTGTACGGAAATTCGCCTCTACCAGAAGGAAAACCGGAGAAAAACCCGGACCAGGATGGGATTATCAATCATTGATGTTTAAACATAATCGTGTAATAGTACTACTTAAAGTAGGAAGCACAAATTTTAAAATATTTCCGGTAGCGTCGCTGATTTCACTAGGTACTTGTGTGGTACGTCTTTTTTTATTTACAGAAGACGTAGATTGACCTCCTAGTGCTAAACGTAAGAATCACGTTAAGGGAGACGGCAGACAATTTTTCTTCCCGAACTGTCAAGTGTGTTAATATTGCAGCCTGATGGCGTCGCATCGCTAGAAAAGTAAGTAAAGCAGTTTAACTTTCTTTCCTTCAATGGGATATGTTTCAGTCCGAGATTTTTTGTAATATGGACGAAATTGAGGGTTAAATATCCGCGATCTTTGGATTAATTTCAATTTTAAT
This sequence comes from Laupala kohalensis, assembly GCA_002313205.1. Taxonomy (NCBI): domain Eukaryota; kingdom Metazoa; phylum Arthropoda; class Insecta; order Orthoptera; family Trigonidiidae; genus Laupala; species Laupala kohalensis. The sequence continues at coordinate 352,167 of NNCF01126094.1, read as the reverse complement.
GGCACGTTAAACTGATTCATAATCGTGATTGTCAAACAACTGTCTTTCACAAAAAATTGAAACAATCCGCCATACTCTCTGTTTAAAGTTTAAAGTGACACTAGATAACTGTTCGCTATTTCCACATCTTTCTGTCCTTCCTTACCTATTGAAAGGTAGAGGCCAAGTGCAGCGGACTGACCGTAGAAATGTGTCTGCAAAGTTTACGGGTTTACTTGTGTTTTTATTTAAATGTAAAGAAGCAACAGTGCTCGATCATCCATCCAAATAATCGCTGAATCCTGCACAAAGATCTGTAACAAATATTATTTTCAAGAGGGAATCAAATTATTATTAATGATTATTAATCAAGTTATTAGTAATGATTTGATCAAGTTTAAGAACGCGAATTTGAAAAGTTTCCGGAAGAATGTACTTTGTTTTGAGTTCCACGTAATTGGCCTCCCGAAAAGACATAGGTACTAGCTTCAGTGTTGAAATACGATAATTTGGAATTATGTACCGAGCATAAAATTTTTGCTCTTTATTTTTTCATTTCTTTGGCAGTTGAATACCCAATTAAAGGTTGTGTCACCCCTTCTTAGTTCTTTTTAAATTGAGAAACGGATGTTATTCAAGAGATAAGAATCAAGTGGCAAACATATTTAGGATCGAGATGAACCTGACGTACTGGGACTGATATACCAATATCAATATATTATGTCATGTATGGTCGGTTGTGGTCATAACTGTACCACAAGTGTTTAAGATTTCGTATTTAATGGGGCTCTTAATAAATATATCGTCGCACATTATGAAGATAGTAATTCTGATACAAGCACCAAGTTCAGAATAAAGTATCCATAATATCCGATGACAGTGTTACGATACTAATTATCATAATTAATATTTTGCGTTTTATGGTCGTTTTGCAGTTGATTACATCTCTGGCATTTTCTTTGGCATGGTATGTACTCTACATTGAGTGAAGTTTGTTTTCTTTTTGGTATCAACTGCCCATTTTTTATTGGAACGATAATGCTATGTAGTTGATATTTATGTTTTATTTCTCCTCGGGCAACTGATTGTTGCGTATGATTTCCCCTGCGTTTCCTTAGGTATTACATTTTTATAAAATGCAAAACCGGTTTCCATAAGGGTCAGTCTATATAAGAGATGAAATATCAAGCGTAAATACTAATTACTGCTCATGTAGGTAATATACTCTATATAATTACTTGTAATCATTATCTTTATGGATTCAAATGCAATGTCTTTTACAACCATTTAAGCGTTCGCTCAAGTACTTGCGGGTGATTAGTATCAACCATGTCTCAGCCCAGAATACATGTAGTATGCAGATAATCAAACATATCAAATCCATAAAATGTACATCTCGACTTATCTGTTAAAATTCTGTGTGATAAATATGTGAAATACACTTCGAAAATGAATAAGCTGTGTGAGAACAGAGCAATTAAGAACTAACAATCACTGAATCTAAATTTGTCCTCACATTTCCTGGAAACCAACAACAATTTTTCTTAACGAGAGGGGAGGATGAACTTGCATTACGTAATTATTGGGTAGGAGGTAAGAGAACTTGTTGCTGGTGCGTCAGAAAGAGGAGGAGGGTATCAAAAATATTAATTTTTTCATGAAGTACTCTGACAAAAAAAATTTGTATGTGAGATCCACATTTAGAGGAAGGAAAGGATTTCTCAACCTTTGGATGTGACCTAGCTTACAGTATCGAAGAAAAGGGTTAGGATGTCTTATTCAAATGTTTGGAGAAATCCTATCCTCCTTCTGAATTTCTATCTGGCATCCGATCCTAAGATTGTGATTTGGCAATGTAATTTATGGATGGACACAAACGTCTCGCCACCTTTGTACAATACCAAATACGCGAACATCACAAATATGAATAATTTATTTCTCTCATTGTCAAAAATAAATTGTCTCTGACTCCTTGAACATTAACGCAGTGCACAATACGCATCAACTGTGCAATATCTACAGAATCGTCAATCGGATGAAGAAAAAAGACTCAGATAATTTCAGGAAAGTTTTGTTTCATTAATTTGAGCTGCAATGAGATCAACGCACCTGTGTCAGAACTAAACAGCATATTCTTTGTAGCATTAATCAGAACATTTTTCATGCTTTTATTTAATACTGTACACCAAGACAAATCACTGCTGAAACCATACGGTCCAGCACAACCACCCCACTGAAAAATGGCATTCGGTGCTAACAATAAGTAAGTTTCTTGAAACACTGATACAGACCCTTCAGTTAAAAGCTTGTTTATATTATTTGTAGGCAAGATTATTTTTAGTTGTTTGAGTTGCGATTTCAAACTGTCTGTTTTAAGTTCTCTGGCGTCTGATGGCAAGCGCACTGTGATACCTTTACATTGAATCCGATTTGTGACGAAGAACTCAGAGATATTCGTGAACACTTTTCCGTACATAAGGAAAGCACCTGATAATGTGACAACTTTCGGTCAGGTGAAAATGGCGACGAGTCTGGAATTGTTAATTGTCAAAATAAATGTTAACACTCCTGCGATCAATGCAGGAGTCCAGGGTTCGATTCCCAACTCGTCTCCATTTTCCCCTGACCGAAAGTTGTCACATATCTTCTCCACGTGTAGGGTACATGGAAGAAATATATGCATAGCGCCCGATAATGTTGAACGTTCACGAGATTGAGGACGCCTGCAGTACAGGGTTGAACCGAGAGGCAGAGTTTCTTGCAATGCTTTTGAATGAAAAGTTTTCGGAGGCGGACGCGTTGTATGCTGAGACGCCCAGGTGCAAGCGCTCGTTTGTCTTCATTCAAGTGCTGCCGCCTTATCGTAAAGCGAGCGTTAATCCCGCCCACTTCCTGCCGTGGGGCCACCGGATGCTGCAGGATTACTGTCCCTCTCTACTTTCCTTTATCGACGAAGCTAAGTCTTTATCCTCTATACGTCGCGATGTATTTACGAAACAAGAGGTGCATATAGGGTTCGTGTTGACGCACCCGGTAACTACAGTATTGAACACGATTACATATTTTAATGAAGTTTTTAAATTTTTACGACTTTAAATAGACAAAGAATGACTATATTTTATAGAAAAACGTTTCAGCCAGAATGTTGGTGTCCATTAAATGTTTACAGAAAAATGGTTAGAATCTAAACCTTTATCTTCTATTCAAATAATAAAAAAAGGATTAAAAACGAAAATTCGAGAATACCTACAGAACTTCAATGCAGCGGAATAAAATGTTATAAGAGACCATTGCCTAGATGAAGATCATTTATGGGTTAGGAAAAATAGTAGGATACTCTACAATAAAAGTACTTACTACAAACAAGTCATGTCTGAATATATTCGTATATCACAATAGGAAATTTAAACTTATGTGGGGACACAAAGAAATTATTGGAATCTCGAAAATTATCACTGTACCTATCAATTCTTCTCACATACTCTCACCCTCTTTCTACGCAAGAAAACTAAAATAAAGTACTACAAATAAACTATATCATGCACTTAATTGTTATTGCACTGCATCTTTTTTGTTGTTGTGGGGCTTTATGGTTCGTCGACATCGAGGTCATTAGAACCCTTGCACTGAATCGGAAGGTACCTAATAAAAAAAGAAGAAAATATCGGGTATCTGTATTCTGGTTATTTTGTGTATATCTTTTTTGTTTTGTTTTATGTTATAAATATTTATAATTTCATTCAACTTAAGTTCCTACGATACTACATTTATGTAGAAACATGATCAATTCAAAAATTCTGACTGAAAAGTTGTGCTGTTGTAGTTTGTTTAATTTGTAATGATTTACGAAAAGAATATATTAACTGAAAGAGGTTATTTTAAAAATTATTTAAAAATATTATTTGTAATTACAGCAAACTCTCGCTTTCTGGCGATTTTTACTTGTCACGGCAGGGTGGTTACAAATCGCACGCCCAAAAATAGGTAATTCTGTTTCTTATCGCCCAATATCTTCTCCGATTTCAACCAGAAATTTTCATGTAAATTTTAATTAAATTGTGGCAGGTAGACAAATATTATTGCGGTTGTGGGTTTCTTTTTTAACTAAATCCAATAAAACCTAACTTTGTAATCGACGATTTGTAATGATAATATTGAGAACTTTATGATAATGATAATAAATTTGAGAACTTCGGGTGAAATTTGAGTTTTTATTTTTTTATTAGGTCTTCGCCAATAATATGCTATTGCGATGGTCGAGACACACAAAAAATCGGGAGCTTACTTTATTCCTTGAGTTGCGAAAAACGACGATATGTAAGGGGGAATTCATGAGTTAAGGGAAAGTGAGATAAAGCACTTATATGACTAAATGAATACAATTTCTTGTTTAACTTCATACAAGTCATTTCTGCAATGGCTCTCCTTTTGCAGTTCTTCTCCTGATTTTTAATTTTAACATTGATCCAGTCAAGTCATGACCATTGTTTATTCTAAGTGTAGCGACATCGGTTTATGTACCTGAAGAGGGCCATATAAACGGTCAAAACATTGTACGTTTCAACTGTGATGAAATAAATAAACAGGCTGAAAGTGACGAAGTATTTTAGTTCAGAAGTGTGATTGAGTTCCTTGATGCGAAATTTCTCGAACGAACGAATAACACGATAGAGACTTATTGACCAAACTAACAAATGGTTCCGTAATGATCTCCTGAAAATTCTGATCGTTGAAAGACAATATTTACGACAACGAGACTAAAACCTGTGAAATATTTACAAAATTATCTTTTATTTTTGTTTAGGATTCTGAAACTTTTCTCAGACCACTATGATCATAAAAGGTCCCAAAATATGACAGCGAATGATGTATCTCCTCCCACCACTAAACATGTCTTCCCCACACTTCTCCTTCTCCTCTACAGCTTCTGCCAACAGTCTTCGTAGGAGGCCAAGGCCAGCAAACAAATGCCTGGAGCCAGACTCTTACGTCATTCAGCGGCTGGCGAGAATGATCGACGGGGCTTGGCCTATATCCCGGTCCGCGACAGGAACGAGTAATGGTAGGGTTGTTTACAGAAGATTGTTTTACGTCATAATCTCTTGTGGTTATCCACAGTCTCATTATGTCCTGAGATGTTGAAGTTCATGAACGTGAACTTTCAATAATGGTTAAGTAAATAAATATTAATTATAATTGAAATACCATCTACGTATCAGTATCCATTCCGTGGAGTTAAATCATTATGTTCAAAATGAAAGAGAAAAATCACAAATGAAAAAACGTAAAATATTTTTTTACATGAAATATTCTCACCCAATATAATTATGCTGAATTCATATTTGCTTGCTTATCCATTGCTTGCCTGATGATGACACACAGTGTGGGTCAAAATGTTGTGTCTCCTATAAGTTAATAAATAAGTCTGTGTAATAAGGTCGTTTTATTCGAGAATAATTATGCTGAAATCCAAAATCTAAGCCTGAAATAACCTTCGATTGAAACCACGAATGTTAATTATATTAATATAATAATTATACAATTGTTGTGTTTTCGTATACAATTGTATTCGTAAGAAATGGAAAAGTAAACGAAATAATTCAAAACCACAGTCTCAATTCCATTATTATGGAGTAAGAAAACCTTTAATAACGGTGTCTTGAATTCCATAATCAGAAACGAATCATTGACCTCCCTTCGGGATATCTAAACTTGTTAAAATATCTTCCAAAATACAGCAATTCGCATAAAACAGTATTTTCTAAATCATGTAACTTTATTGTTTCCGAGCAACTGATTAATAAGTCTCTCTTAGCACTACCAGATACGGCCGTGTCCTGGCGTGGGCGAGACACGCTGCGACAGCGCGCGACAATTTCAAGCGACAAAAGTGATGCGTCGCGTCGCCAGGATTGAGTGTCCTGCGTTTAAGCCAGAAAAACGTCTTCTCTCAAAAATTACATTCACTTGAATTTCCCTTCAATCACTCAAAGTTACTTTTTGAAAGAAAAAATATTTTATCGAAATAAACTATATTTTCTTTGAGTTTTTTCTCTATATGGAGTATTGATCCAAATTACATGATGAAACATTTACAGAACAATGTGTCAACTTTTTAAAATGAAAGTTTGTGTTTCTTTTCATAATGGAAAAGTTGGGTAGGACTCATTCCTCATTTTTTTATTTATTCGGTCAATTCTAGAGATCGAACATAATTTTAAAAAATTTCCGAATTAGTCATAATTCTTTAAGAAAGCTATCCTTACTTTGTATCTTCGTTATTTCATTACTCTTATATCATAACCTGTTCATGATATTGGGAAGGTTGTGGTTTTTATGTCATATCTCGATTCTGGATAGTACAGAGGTTGCACCCACTCCACTGGTCACAAGTTTTTTAAAACTGTGATCTTGAGAATGATTTTATTCATGTAAACCCGGTTTACATTTTTACTTAAATGTTATTATTTCATTGATTACTCATCTACATCACATTAGTATCTATCAACGAACTCATTCTTTAAAGGTCGTTGACTTCGCAAAGATCGATAATATCGACTGTTTAACTAATAACCTTCCAGAGGTGCGTTATGGTCTCTGACAGGAGTCGCTGGCCTCCGGCGGCAGGCTGCCCGTATTGATTCCGAGGTTTCCTCTTCTGCACAAGATGGCGGGTTTCCACGTTTTTGTGGTCACCATCGAGCGCAGCTTCAAGGGCGCCCCTCACGGCGGACATGGAAACTAGACATGAGATCGGAGTTGTTACAGAAAGACTGCATCTGCATTTTGTATTATCGTTTAAGTCCCTATCCCTGGATATTGACCCTGCAGACTATTCGGTTACAAACTTAATGATTTTTTAACAATTTCAACGTTTTAGTTCGGTTTCCTAATATATTGTGAAAACGTGGTTCATTCAATTAGCAGACAGTCATTTGCTCCTCACTTTTTCTTGTATTCACGTGCGACATATTTATTATCCCCCAAACACACAAGCATGTACTACGAAATCTCAATAAATTGTTTGATCTTTACACACCCTACGTACTTCACAAGCCCCTGGATTTTTAGGATTCCCTCAAAAACGTTTGTTAAATTCTTAGTCCCCATCTGGTGGCCGGATTGTAGCAGATTCTTGTTTTCCAACATGTGGCCATGGGGCAGATTTTATTTTACTCTGGTATTCAATTATTTTACATAAAGTTTGATACTGGGTGAAGGGATCATGAAACTCAAAAGAGTTAATGAAGAACGATGACAACTTCGAAAGCCAGAGAAACCTTTGCTAAAAGTAATTTAGTTCGATAGGGATAAGAATTATCCAACAAGTTGTCTTTCTACTTCCCAGTGACACAAAATACGGGTAATTAGACGACCAGGGAAGGTATTTGGCGATTTCATTTATTTATCACCATAATCCTTATTACACATATGAATATTTTCTTGAATTAAAAAGGATTGTTAAAAAAACAACATTATTAAATGAGCGTTGAAGACGTATTTTATTTCTTATTTTGCTTATTATTATCGCAAGAAAATTGTTATCTCCACTCAGATTCTTTGAGTAAGATATGTAGGTGGAAAAATTCTGAATTTCAGGTCGAAATGCAGTAGTAGCAATTTTATATACTTCGTGTGCGCTTCCTCACTGTTCCAGGTTCTTGGTCGTTGGGTTTTGAAATGTCAATCATGAACTTTTGATGAATTGATGTTGATATTGTCTTCAATTTTTAAAAGAAGTATGCTTTGATCACACATGGTAACACATAGTATAGCTTTTGAGAGGTGTCAAGAACGAAGATGAAGCATGAAAATACACCCTTGGTCTTAAAATGTGAAAGCAATATTTTCAACTTTCTAAAGGCAGTGAGAGTACTCGTATATTTAAAGAATGTGGTTTTCTTATATTTTTTACAACAAATCATACAACTATTATATTATTTTGTCGAAGATTACTAAACCACCTAATAAGCTGTAGTCCAGAAGACAATAAACAAAATATAAAATAGATACTCGATACCAATACTGAAGACAACAGTCCAAATAAGTTAAACAAAGTATACCCAGAGAATTTTACAGTGTACTTGTGGGAACACTGTATTAAGCATCTACACATTTATCACGGAGAACTTACAAGCTCATTATAACGAAATAAACGTTTGTGAAAACTTCCCATTCCTGACAAAACCTTATACCCCAAACTCTTGTTGGTTATTAAAGCTTTTAATGTAAGAAGAACCAAAAATACAGAATAACAAACCAATATCCCATACTTCTGGAGATGTCGAAAAATCATAAAGGGGTAGATTCACGATTGTTTAGTAGGACGGGTTATGGGAAAGTACATCTATTTGACACAACATTTTATTAAAACGATTCTTACAATCTCGTATGTACTAACTTGAACTGTTATAATACATTATAAGCAAATATTTCACAACAATACTAATATTTTTAATCACTAACATGTTTAATATGATATTTTGATACAATAAGAATAATAATGAGATGGTCATCGTCTCCAAGACCCCCAACCCTCTGGATCCGTTCTTGGAGAGATGTCCTTTTCAACTCTGCAATGGCCATGGATAAAATTCACATCATTTTTCTTTCAAAACTTGACTATGTATATGGCAGTTAAATTTCGTTTTAAATGTGGTATTTTTATCAATCAACTTATCACGTACTTATCAACAGAAGTGAAATAAGTTAAACCAGAAGGAGAACTATCTTTTTGACAAGAAAATTATTTTTTCCTCAAATGCTGAGTTGAATTTGATTGAAGGATTTTTTGCCATCTTCAGGCGCGTTATCGAGTGGGGAAAATGCGGATGTTTCGTCTGCGAGTGCCACAATTTTCGACGACGTGGACGTAAATGGCATGTCCCTCGTCTTCATTCACTGGATATCGGCTGAAAATGCTCGTCACATTCACATACGTTCGGGAGAATTTTCGATCGACCGCGGCTGTAAAGGACTTGAAAAATGAGAGGTACAAATGGAACATATACGTCCTTACAATTTGTGTTTTATAAAGCTAAAATGAAAGGTATAAAATGGCTTTAGAAGTGACGATAAAGAATACAGTAAAACCTCTTTTGTCGAGCATTGTAACATCCGGAATGTTCTACAAACCAGTATCATTGACTATTATTATAATTAACTATATAAATCGCTGTGTTCAGTTTATTTTTGTGCTACTTTTTTGAAGTATTCCGTAATTTGTGACCATTACCTCCATGGTAGCGAAGAGTTTACGATAATAATAGAGATTATAATTTGATTTTATTTATTTCTTTACAGAAGGTTACTTAAAAATTGGTCTTGGTCATCGTTACTATTTTTGAAAAAAAATGACAAATAAATAATATACATATAATTATATATAAATCGTTCATTTACCGTTTTCAGAAAGGAAACCTCCATAGACCAGGAAAATCGTTAATCCGGCCCACCTCATGGCCGGATTAAAGAGGTCCTACTGTAATTAGACGTGAATTGACGCAATAACGCGGATGAAATGCTGTGGTGTTACGTACACTAGTTGAAGTTATTGTCTGTATTCTTTTTATTAGAATGGAACAAAATTAGTTTGTGCGATGAACGATTTCATTGTTCCAAACTTTGTATAAAAAACTTTAAAATAATATATTTGCCTCTTACGTTATTTGACAAAACTGTCAGGGTACACAATATCACTTTTCCGCAAACAGAGGATGCTCCCCACTACGCTTTCGCACAATGGGAGTCACCACGAAGTAGCATAAAAAACGAGGCAGCGAATTTTGAAAATATTAAATCGTTCACGATGACTGCTACCATGTCCGTGGAAAGATAATGTGGTGTGAACGATGGTAAAACGAAGAAGAGATGAAGAAAAGAGTCTCTCCTAGCGCACCCTCTGAGTCGACTAATGAATTTGTGTGAATTAACCTACATTTGTTTAATTCTATGAGACAAATAACCTACATTCTGCAGATTTGTATTTGCGATCCATTATGATTGGCAATGTGTAGTATAAAAACATCTGCGTTAAGAAACGAATTTAGTTTAAACTGTCCCGCAGTTGATTGAAATAAATACTGAGATCGTTATGTAAGCACCGATATTACTTTATATGAATGTCCATTAAATCCTTCAACACAATGCACTTTTTCCCCATCCCTAACTTTCAGGAAACATCTTAAATGTCGGTATTCTTATATACCAGTTTCTTCATTTCATATTTATGTTGTTCGGTTCATATTCATTGATAACAATATTTGTTTAGTATTTTGTAGCTCTGCGTAAACTAACTATAGTTATCATACACAACTCAGTCGACTCGCCAATAATTTGAAGATAATTCGGTTTTGTTTCTTTTGAGGTGATTAAGAATGAAAACTTAGTTACCACTACTCGCGCTTTTACATATTTCTCTTCTTGTAAATAAATATGATTGCAAACGACTTCTAGCATTGCAGTTACAAAAAGAGCTTGAATTCCGAATAATTTTCACACATTAAGATGTGCGAGAAGTTGTCAATATCGTAAAGCTTAAGATTTAACGTTGAACAATCTTATTCTAAGAAACAATTTATGGAGATACCTCCCTAATGAATCCATCTGAGGGCATCGGCAAAAAATAAAATAGATTTCTAATAATTGCCTTTCGAAAACAATTTATCAAAGGGTCTTGAAATTCTATAACTTTGCCCCAATATTATTTAAAATGTTTTATCTTCAAAACAATCACGCTTACACAAAGTACTTCATGTAGTCTTGTAGTGATACTCTAATGGTTTGATTTAACATATAGTAATGACACAAGAATAAAAGAATCTGGCACGTCCTCTTTCTGAGAGCCCTAGTTGCCAGCATTTAACTGGTGACATAATGATTATCCTGAAAGAAAGTAAGCATTTAACTCCAGAATGCTTTGAAAACATGCAAACTTCTGAAATAATTGATCGACATTTATCGCACGAAAAGAAATATGGGGAAGAACCGTTCTAGAGAAATTGCTTTGCTTAATTTTTGCACTATTACTTATTCCTTTGTTTATAAAGAAATGCCAGTGTAAGGTAACAAACTACATTTCTTCGTTGTTTGAAAAATTCGAACATTCCGGAGCTTGTGATATTTACAGTTAAAGTAGACGGAGCGGTACATCGCACAGAAAGAAAGAAATATGAGAATGTTTCCTGTGCTCTAAGATGAGATAATAATGTTAATAAATGATATTAAGGTTGCCTCACTAAAACCCTTGATGTTAATTTAAATACTTACCAGGAAATAATTCAAAATGTCTGTATCAAATATGAATCACTTCATAGACTATTCATTCAATTTGAATTTTTAAATGGAAAACTTACAATCCTCCCAACAGTAATTTTTTTTTGTGTTGATCGATATAAACTTCAATAAAATTAACATTCCTAAAATATTCAATTTTAAAGTATATTATTTTTTACTATTATTGTTTGGCACAATTTATTTAACTATTGTTTCTGAGAAAAATGTACATGAAAGATGTCCGAAAGTACGAAATCGTATCATTATTAGAAGTTTCATTATTACAACAACAACAACAATTTCTAAGATTATTTACATTTTTTGCAAAAACAAAGTTAATTTGTTAATATAATCAATTATGTACAGCATTTAAAAGGAAATTTTAAAGAATTTATTTGAATTGTTTTACAAGTAAGATGACGTGGAAATAGAGCTTTTCCTTCTCAACTTAATTCTGAATTTTGATGAATTCATTCCATCCATGCCGTCCGTCTCACTGCATGTTATAAACAAAATTAGTTTTTTCCCCCGTTTTATAATTGTAACGGATTTAACCCGACAAATTTTTGGATTTGCTTGTTATCACTTAAAATTTTTGGATGCATGAGCAAAAGCAAATTCAAGAAAAATGTGTCTTGTAACATTATTTAATCAAACTTTTATTGACGTACAATAAAATCGTTTCATCCCGCACATATTGTTAACAAATTGAGTGGAGCTATATGTTGTTGGGCGAAGGCGTTTGTTTGGTTGCTATGCTTTTCGTCCTCTTTTTTATAAATCCTGCGTCCACGCTGTAGTCCTTACCATGGTATTACATTACGCTAATCAGACAGAATACAATACTCTATCAAGGAAATGAATTTATAATATTTTAGAACAACTGAAGTATTCAATTTTTGGAAACGTACGATTCACATTTCCCTTGTTTAGATACTCTACTGTCTCGCCTCCCCGCAAGCGGCGCCGTGGCTTAGTTGGTTAAAGCGCCTGTCTAGTAAACAGGAGATCGAGGGTTCGAATCCCTCCGGTGCCTGGTTCGGAAGAATCATTTTTGTTGCATTCTGAGGCTTGGATGACGTCCGTAATGGTTCTTCATGCTATAAATGAAACGTTCACGTGTTCCTGCTGTACGTGTTTAGTAAGTATTGGGTAAACCACGCGAAGCGCGTTGCGCTCCTATGTTCAGGCGCGCTACTAGCGGCGCTATGTGGAACTACAAACTTCCAAGAAGAAGGTGATCCGCACAATTATTTTCAAATTTCATTTGTTTGTTACCTTATAAATCACGAAGGAGAATATCCCGTTCACTAACGTATCGATAAGTGTTACTTACTGTTTAAGGGGAAGCAAAGTGACATTTCTACTGATACTAATAAAAAGCAAGGTTCAGTAGAAGTATGGGAAATGTGATGTTTTGAATTCTTCACATATATTACTAAATGTTTGTTACATAGTTGATAATATTTACAAATGTATTTGTACATGTAATAAAGTTTGAAAATACGGTTGTAAATTTCTATTTTTAAAAATCCATTTCTTGATTGTTTGTATTCATTTTTTAAGGGGATTTTTTAAAGATTTTTATCAGGAACGCTAACGAATCTAGTGCGGGATCACCGCTCATACATATGATTTTAGTTCGTTGATTTTACATAAAAAGAGCAAATTCACCAAAGCAGCATTTGGAAAATTTTGTTTAATAAAATTAAACTTCGTTTTAGTGTTAACACATGGATTCTAAATTACATGCAACATTGTTATCGTAAAGTAAAGAGAGCTGAATGGTTAGTATGCTTGATATTGATGGGAATTTTCCAGTATGTTGGAAGAGTAATTTATGTGACGTTTGTTCAGTGTTCGACGTTTTGGATCGACTGAGGAGTGCATAAGATACACGTTATGCACCAATATTAATATGGATTAACGAAATAAAATTTGCGCAAAAATAACGGGTACTCACAATACGTACTCGCGTACAATGCCATGGTTATTTAGCTCGTAAATTTAAAAACAAATTCCGTCTTTAGTTCATGGTATTAGAGCACACGGAAGAAAAATAAACGTAGACCTCGAAAAAAAAAATCAAAAGATGGTTTAAAATAATTATTCATTTTATGATTAGTATATTTTTTCAATAACTGATTAATTTTATATTACGATGTTCAGGCCACTCTATCTGCTTTTCATCTCAGTGCATAAGTGAAGTAATAGGGAGATATCTACGCAGGAGAGAAACTGGAGTATTTTTGCCCTTGCAATGTTTTACTGTACCTAACCCCTGTTAGTTTAATTATAAATTTTGTTATATATGAGAAAAACAAATGTACAAATTTTAAGTAGTATTATAAACCCTACATAAAATGATTATTTTCTTGAATTCCTTAATGTATATTATGTACAGTACAAAATGTCATTAATACATATTATTTTTGTCTTTTGATTCTATTACAATTTCTGTAATAAGTTTGTAACTATTTTTTCAATAAAATTATTATTATAACTTCAAAATTAACTGTGGAAACTAAATTTGTATTATGTTAGTGCATTATAAAATGATTTAATTTATTGTCGCCATAATTCGAAGTAAGGAAAAACCATGACCAGACCATTAAAAGGCATGACAAAACATTAATTGTCACCAGATGAAAAACCAAAATATTGTTCTTTATGGTAGCGCAACAAACTTATTATTGATTATTATTTTTTCGATCAAGATAAAATTATATGCTTAATAGATTTTTTGCTGTAATTGAATGCCTTGAATGAAATGAAAGCAGAAACATTGAAATAACTCCGAAACGTGAGTTAATAGGCTATAAATCTACATCTTATTTAAAAATCGTAAATTAATTGCGAAATTTCGTGTTATAGTATTAATGTTAGGAATGTGAATCACTTCATTAATTGTTTAAAAGTATTAAAGAGAGCGGGCAGAGGCTTTTGAAAATTCGAATAAAAATATGTCATCGATTAGGCTATTTATGGAAAGAGACGCATATTTTTTATTTGCAAGAATAGATTTGTAAGTTATGGTGAATACTGTTTTTTTTTCTCGCTTCCACTGTCACAACCACTTTTCTCCACCCCGTTTCTTTGAATTAGAAGTAGCACTATTTTTTCACGGTGATAATTAGTAGCGTGATGTAGAGCCGAACAGCGTCGAATCAATTAAGGATTCAAGCGCCGTTGAAATACTCTTGTGGTAGAGGAAGAAAGATGAGTCGTTTGTCAACGTCGTTCGCGACAGTCCTCCGTTGCAATGTGAGATCTCCATTCATCACACCTGTGATGAAGGGATTGACTGTCAGAGCTCGTATGGGAGGAGAAACGAAAGGGACACTTGAAATTTATCGACTTTCCAATTCATCGTTGTTTGCCGCACGTTCGAATACTATCACGTTCGAAGTACCGCCAAGAAAAAAATGTTTCAAACTTTATTTATTATGCGTTGTACTATCAAATTACATTAACAAAACAGTTGCTTTAACAGAAACGTGTACAAACCCCGAAACATTTGAAAATTTATTTATTTATTTTATGCCTTATGGCGAGGGTCAGGCCATGAGACCTGCTCTTCCACCTAACCGACTTGGGAAGGAGAGATGTTGGGTTGCTGGGGAACTTATGGTACCTAACCAACATTTCTCTGGAGTAGGTGAGGGAAACCCCAGCTGAAAACCTCACCTAATTCGGCAGAGCAGGCTTCAGTCCACATACTACCGCTCAGCGGGATCATGGGAGCAAAGACGCCACCATTAGACCACCGCTGTCGGTTTAAATACAATGCCGACTTTATTCACTGCACGTTAACTTATATCGATGACAGAAATATTTGTATCACAGTAATCATGTGTTTTTATGATTGAACTGTCCTTTTTTCCTTATTTTAGAAATTTGCCCCAATAATATTGAGTCAATCGGGTGTGACACTCCACCTTCGAAAGCAAGTATTTATCTATAGATAAAAAATCAAATATTTACCTACATACCCCAATACCCCAATAATATTGAGTCAATTGGGTGTGACACTCCACTATCGAAAGCAAGTATTTATCTATAGATAAAAAATCAAATATTTACCTACATATGCAAAAGTTCTTAACTTGCAAAAATACCAAGNAAACTTGCAAAAATATCGATATATCCCCACTTGTATCATACTCATAATGTATCATACCCACTTGTTTCAAACTCATAATACTTGTAATAATATGTAAATTTCTACATAAGAAAGTTTATAAAGACTTTTTGTAATGCTGTTAATTATCGTTTTGCAATGCTGCTCAACAACGCCATCCATTTCTCTTTCCTTATTTTCAATGCTTTTAATTTATTTATTTCAATGTTTAGATATTTTTTATTGTGAAGTTTAATTTTTATAAATGGTTATTGTATGTATCTCGTTTCGGTCAGTTAAATCACGAATGACGAGTGCCAGTAAGGTTCAGTTTTTGTGCGAGTTCATTTTTCCGAGATCGGAGGTACAGCGTCAGATAGGATCCAGATCCGAGTATTACAACCGCGGTTGTTACTCGCAGAGGGCGGTTGTTAGCGGCAAAGGGTGACCTTTCCATACATCGCAGCTATTTAAACTGAGACATGGAAATGAAAAGCTACAAATTTTAACTTGCCCCACCTGGGAATTCAACCCGGGATGACTTGGTGACGATCACGCTGACACCGTAGGTAATATTATATTATAACCATTTTTTAAAAATACATCTATAAATATGAATATCTTCTATTCTGTATACCTACTGATATATAATATAAGCCAATAATAAAAAAATAAAAAAGCCTCTAAAAATGAGAACTGCAATGTAGTGGGTTTCTTCAAAATATGTAAATTAACCTGGTAATTTCAAATTGCCACTGGATTAGTTGATGATAAAAGAGTAAATATGCATACAAATTTAAAATAAATTTCGTGTTCAACAACTTTTTTTACGGGTAATTTTTTCTGAAAAACGTGGGACTGAGGTGTTAGAAATACAAATTTGACAAAAAAATGTGAGATAAACTTTATTTTATAAATTAACTTTTTTTGTGAGGGGATACCTCGAAAACTATGAAGAATGCAGAAAAAACAGTCTTGCAAGCATATAAAAGAAAATAGACAGTTAATAAGGTATCGAGTTAATTTATCAAAAAGTTTTTCGAATTGTATTCTTATATATTTCATAAACACTATCCCTTAGAGTAATAAATTTGCTTGTAATGATCGAAAAAGTGCGTAACAAGTCAAACAGCAGCGACGGCTTGTGACTAGAGACGTTAACCTGTTACTCACCGGACGACGTTATTCGTCTGATGACTACAAACGATGAAACTTCTTCAGTATCTTCTTATTCACCTTTTGTTAAGGTACGTGGAACGAGCTATTACCCTAAGCAAACCGTGAGCAGTTACAACTAATCAGTGATTTTCCACAACGCAAGCCAACGTGTGGATTCAAGAAGTTTTATTTGGTTGTGATGAGGTCTAAGTGATTTTGACGACAAAGATGTGAACAACCTTCTGAAGAAAGACGTATAGCGGTTAAATTTTCGTCATTAGAATGTACTTTAGAAGTAACATGAAGAACCTTCAGTCCTCAAGGTAAGACATTGTCACAGATTTTATAAGATTTATGTTAGTCATAAAACTCGTTTGTTGATAAATTCACTATTCCCAATTGTGAATCATCTTCAAATTATTTTGAGATATTACTCATAATATTCTAAGTTATTACTGATTATTCTGGGACATAAACATCACGATGTACTGAAGCAATAGAAATAGATAGGTGAACAGAGAGAACTGGAAATTATTTTCTCCACTTTCTCGAACGTTCTAATTGAACTAATTTGCATCTCAAAAAAATTTTATGAAGAAAATAACATACTTAAGACCAGGTTATTTTCTGTATTTAGAAAAATTAATCTAAAAAAATTTATGGATCATTTTAAGTGAACTGTTACTTTCATGTAGGGGAAGAAAATAGAAAATGAAATACCTTTAATGTCTGATTTAACGTAATACTAGAAAATATAAGTTCCGTATATTTAAGCTTTCAAGCTATTATGTTTCGTATGTACTCTCGTATTATAGGTTCCCATAATCTCAACATCAACACCAAGTTTTTGGACCATTTCTCTGTCATATGAGACAAAAATGTACTTATTTTTTGCCTGTTGTGCTAATAATTTAGTTCATCCTTGTAAAATGTCGAATGGATTTATATTTGACAAAAGTCCTTTCCTTAATTTGAAACATTTTGCGGGTTCTTCGCAAAATTGAACTATTGATGTAGAAAACTAATGAATATAAATCCAATACACTTTCATATTGTCAATTTGAGAAACGTTTTTCAAGTGAAATAATTCCCTTTATTTTAATTTTCAACTTTTATGTAATAATAGCTTTATTATATTATGATAAGTAATAGTCGAAGAGGATTGAGGGTGATTTTACGCATTATCCTTGTGCTGTAATGAAGTGAGAAGAAAAAATACATTAAAAAAATAAATAAATGGAAATACAAATAGCTTCATTTGAAAAAAAAAACACTATACTCGTGGTAGCGTAGGACACATTCTCGAAGACTGTTCCGTATATCATGAGAAAGGTGTTTGGGGGTTATGAGGACAGTTGATAGTCATTTGTGGTAGGAGCTGGTGGTGGGGAGAGGCAGTAGAGGCTTGCACTGCATCGAGCATTGAGGCCAAGGAGACAGGGTCGCATTGTTATCAGAAGTGGGCCGGGGATCGCACTCCGTGCGGCCCAAGGCTGACCGCTGCCAACGAGGTCACGGGAATGTGTGTTCTCTTTACCTTTGTCTTCATATTCATTTCATTTGAAAAGATCAAGTTTTCAGGCTTCAAAACATACGCAGTGTCTCACAGTCCTGTCAACATCGTTGACAGTCCTGTAGTTATCTTAAGAACTACTTAATCTATTTAAATGAATATAGTATCAACTATTAGATATTTCCTTTTCCTATATTTATGAACATGTTTCAATCATTCCTAGTGGAGCTAACGTTTGCAAAACAAATGATAGTAGAAGACATTAAAAACGAGGGTGGATGAAAATTAGATTATTAAAACTTACAATTTATAAAACTATATGAAAATTGAGGAAAGTTGGAAAATCGAAGATGGCATATTATAATACCGTTTCAATTTCTTTTTCAACCAATGAGTGAATGTTACATGAAAAAGTTTGTTACAAAGTATGAAGTTACGAAGGAATAACTTGAATTTTGTTAATAGTGAATGTTGTTTGTAAACCATTAACTACTTATGGTTATTTGTAAACAATTTTTTCGTATCACATTTAATAAATCATACAATATTATTTTTTCAGCTGTTTCCTGCAACATTGAAATAATTATAAAACTTTTAATCAAATTATATGTATTTAAAAACATTAATGAATGAGAATATTATTAATATTGACGATTGTGAAAAATAAGTTATAATTAAATGAAATTTAAAATATTCTTTGTTCGAAAAAAAGAAAACTGATTAAATATTCCGATATTATTAACAGTTAATAATAATAATAATAATAATAAAATTTATGAGATATTGTATTTATGACCGTTAAATACCCACGTGTGCATAAAATTTGGTGGTGTCTCGGTCAAATTCTCAGATTAGTTGTATTATATACCCCTTCCCCAACACTCCCCCGCATTCAAGTTCATAAAATTGCTCTTAAGATGGTTCTGCATAAGCGAGAACTGAAAAATATTCTGAATGCTTTTTCTAGTTTTAATTGGTAAAGATTTGAAGAGATCTCAAAACACATCACTTACACTTGAAATACTTTCCTTACTCGTTTCGTGCATAATCGGTAATTTGGAAATTTAAGAGGGGAAAATAAAAACATTGTAATTCTTTATTAAATCGGACATATATTTTCATTGAAAACATTATAGTAAGCCTGGATCTGATGAATCGTTATAACATATTGGAGGTTTTAGGAGTTACTGTAACCTAGGTACTAGAGATTCGTACTTATACAGGGCTTTTATAACAGGACGAATCCCTCCTACCTTGGTTGTAATTCATATCTTGAACATCCAAATTCTGCACTCAAGTTAATGACAATAAGAGACTTGAATAGTGTTGAAGAGCTCAAATTAGACACAAATTTGATAGAGAATACTCCCTTTTACCTCGTAGACAAAAAAAAAAAGAAGAAAAAGGAAAAAATACCTATCCCTCCGTATTTTGAAATTTTCTCAAATATGTTTTACCAGACTCGTGATCAGATGAGGAGCAGATCATCAGTCCAGATCTTCGTTTCGCAAGCTAAAAACGTTTCTTCGCTTCGCAAGCTAAAAAAAGATTTACTCAAAAGCAAATTTAAGGATAATAAATGCACGAAATAATTATTTCTTTGCAATAGCGACATTAAAAGCAGAACTGTTATTGTCATTTAAAGGAATTGAGTGGTTTACTCTTACACTTAATTCAAAATGTGAGTTAAGACGTGAAGAATCTTAAGAGTTTGGGTGCTTCTTTGTTGAGGGTAGCTAATTTTAAACTTTTGACTGGAAATAACCTCCTTCGTTAAGACATGAAAAAATCCGTAAGGTAGGTCGGTACGTTGTATTGACATTGCAGTTACCTAAAAGTGTTGTGATAATGACCTTTTTTCGGATTTAATGGGATTGTCCCTTGTTACTTTCGGAGAGCAAATTTGTTTATTGTTCTCACTTAGTAATAAACAATGTGTGTCTGTCTTTTATGACAATAGAGTTATTGTTACCAACACCACAAACTCACGAGGCGATGAGGATCTTTGCCCCTCTCTACTCTACTGTTAGATACCTAAATAATTTTAAAAATACATTAATATGAATGACGTGGTTTCTGTATCATTTGCATTCCATACAAATTATAAATTATGTATTACAATTATACAATGTCTCTCTAAAACAATACTTTAAATTTCATGAAATTATGTAGAAAAAAATATTAACCAAATACATAATGGCACTATACTCCTTGCGGAAGTATACTTCCGAACTATCTCTTTCTGTCCAAATGATCACACACACGTACTACCACAAACGTTACTGGCAAAATCCACATTATTATTATAAAAAAAACAGTTGGTTATATTTAAGGAAAATTGTTTGCCATTTTTATAGTAATTTAATGTAGTGTTCTTATTTATTTGTAACATTTATTTCATATGAAAAGTTGATATTAAAACTAATAATTTCACGTCACGTTACGTATCTTCATATATATGAATCGTTATATTGTATTTTTGATTACATATGTTACTTTTCTTGCATGTTGGTTTCTTACTCAAAATTAATAGTGAAGAATACGTTGTGCCACATCTTTCTTTGTAAAGTATTTTAACGAAAAATTGGTTGTTTTTGAGATTTTCGAGATTTTAACGAATATATGCTGTTATTTTTTCGTATCCTGATACCGAGGAAGTTTTTACAACTGTCCGTCTTGTCTCCCTATTCGATGGTCTGCCTGACAGTCTGTGCACAGTAATTCCGGCAGATTCTTGATATATCACTTTAATCTAAAGGGTACTTTGTAGGACAACGAAGAAAGATTGCGAAAATGTCTCATAAATAGCACATTTATTTGCACATTTTGTTTCAGAGGGAGTAATTAATAGTTTTGAGTATTAATACTATGGGAATTAATTTCATAAATTTCATCTGCATAAGTGATATTTCGAATGAATGTTCGGAAAAGACGCAGTGTAATAATTAATGTGCTGCCCCATATCATATTCTTTCATGAGTCTTGAAAATCAATTATCAATTGAAATGCTCTTGGCAGACGGAGAAACCAGTTTTAGAAAACCGAACCAAAAGATAAAAGACAACTGACGTAATACGACATTACAGGTACGCCATAAAGTTTTTACGGCATTAATTCACTTACATTTTTAATATATATGAGGAAATTTTTAATAGATTCATTTCCATATTTCTAATGAAATTTTTTCTTAAATGACATTGGATACTTAAAAAAATACTTGGTAAAGTACGTTAAATGGATTAACACAATTTGTAGGGCTGGTTTTATGGTTTCATCCCCATTCGTAAGCGTTAGAAATGATTGCAATTTATTCATTTTGTTAATAAATCACTCGAACTAGTGTCTTTTTTTTGTGGGGCTTTAGGGCTCGTCAACAGCGAGGTCATTAGAGCCCTTAAAACTTGTACAGGTAGGGAAAATGCAGTTACGCTCTAGGGAGAGCCAACATGACTCTCCCCGCGTGTGGGACTCGCCGAATGACTCAGCCATACCCACTAAAAACCCTCCTGCATTACAACTCAAAACACAAATTCCAACATTACTAAAAACGACTTTACTAAAAACATTAAAAAAAAAAAAAAAGATGAAAGAGGAAAATGAAAGATACCCTAGCCCTAATAGCGTCGGGATCGAAAAGAACAAGAGATGACCAAGGGAGGTCAGAAAAGAGAAAGGAAGGAGCATAGCACAAGTAAGTGGAAGTAATGCCAGACTCAGCTCGGGGCCCCGTGTTCGCAAAACACGTACTTACTAGATGTAAGTCCCCTGGGGGGTCGAACTAGTGTCTAGTTTCTGAAAGGAAAACGATCTTTTTTCTAATAATGACCATCACACTTTTTCAAAGACATATAATTTCATAAGAAAAGAGAAACATGCGAAGGTTTGAGTCAGTTCACAAAAATAGCTTTCCTCGGTTCGAAAATAAATTAGTTTAGAGGTTGAAAAGGAATCTTAACATCAATGTAAAGCCCTCATATCCTGTTTGATAATAGTGTAGCTCGCATATTTCATACGATGTTATAGACTTGACTAATTATATCCTGAAGTAAAATGCACTTGAAATAACAAGACATAAGAGAATTTATTTCGAAGAATGAACTCGGAACGTTTTAAATGCATCATAATTTTGAAAATATCACACTTCATGAGACGTTTATTGGACATACTCTTCCTTTTACGTTTGTAATGTATTCACACCCACGGCTTTAACGGGTTTTAAATCGCAGGGGACAGTGACAGCTCATTACACAAAGACAAGGACAACGCTGCGAACGTCGTGTATCCCTCCCTTCCGAGCCCCTTCACCTCTGAAGAATCCGATGAAGTTCACCTTCACGTCTTCTTTGGACTTTCGTGCAAATGTCAAGATGATACTTAGGAAATGCGAACGACAGAATCGAGAAGTCGATAGGGGCGCGTTTCTGGGTCAGCATTTCATGCAAAGGTTGCGACAATCGACTCTTCTCACGCCAGCCAGCCACTTTGATTCAGTTATACCTTCCACCGATCGATAGCGAGATATTTCCAATAGAATTAGTGGCATTTAAAATCGTGATGGTTATTTCGGGTCAGAAGCGTCAAGTATACACGCCACGTCTGTGACCTCGAACGAGAACTGGAAAAATGGAGTGAAGTCAGACCATATTTCATAATTCTATATGTAATATTTCTATATTTTGTGGTACTTCACCGCATAGTTTGAATGGTTTTACTTTAAAATTATTATTTAACAATAGAAGATACTCCTTGGAAAATATTTTTACGAAATTTTCCTATTGTTCTTATAAAAAACTTCTCCAAATTCCAAGGAATCCGAAAATAAACTATGGGTGAAACAACATTTTCAAGTAAATTCGAAATTTTTTGAAAAGCTACGTTAGATGGTAATATTAACATTATTGGAGACATAAAATACGGAAAACCTGTAGTTCCTTCAATTTATTGAACAAAATGCGATTAAGCAAATGTATACCGGAACTTGAATAGAATAATTTAGAGTGCTCTTGCGATTAGGCAGTAAAATTGCGTACTTTGTAAAATATATTAAAAATTCTATTTTGCATATTTTGAATTCTCTACCTCTATTTTAAATATTTCTTACAATTTTCAATAATTTACAATAGATGCAGTCCTAAGAACGAAACGCTCTTTCGTTTCCAGAGATTTGGGAGTAACACAATGTTTTTGAAAATAATAAGTCAAAATTCCGAAACTATACAAATTTTGTTTCCCAAATTGTTTCAATATTGATGAAAAAATTCCAGGCTACTGTTCACGGTTTGAGACAGTGATTTTTTATTCTATTTCGACAGTAATGATTCTGTTATTTAAAATGTTGTATTTTTCTCTTTTGTCAGCGAAATGATTTTGTGATACATCACGTTTTATTCCCTTAACTCTACCACGCACCTTAATAAATTTTGGAAGAAGCAAAGCGTCATCATTAAAAGATGTATATTTTTCGCCAGCATTGTTAATCTATCAGCATACATCGATTTAAATGACAATTCTTTTAACGCTCGACTGCATATATTTATTCGTCTCAAAGTCGATATTACGATTTTTTTTACAAACATGTATATACCAAAATCAAATATTCCATTTTGACGCGTCAAGTTTTGTGCATTTCTTCCTGCCAGAAATGTGGTTCATTTCTGAATAATTATTGATAACATGCCATTTATCTAATATTTATTTACATGTAATGAGTCAATTTATCTAAAACCATATTACGGGTATATTCGACTTAGCGTTTAGCATAAGATTTGGCTACTTATTCCAAAGCGAATATACACGCTCGAATGAATTCTTAAGTGGGAAATTGGGCGAGTAACATCTTTTCTTGACTTTTATTTTCTTGTGTTTCATGACAAGAAAAATATATTTTATCGTATTTCCACATCTGAGTAGAACAGGTTTTAATGATGAGAAATTGGATGCTTATCTTTAGTGAGATCTTCCGAACGTAATTATGAGCTATGAATCATACACGATAGATAGTAAACGCGCAGTAATCCTAACAAAAAACTATTACGGGATTGGATACTCAAGAGCGTCTTATCGATGTAATCTTTAAGGTCGGAGAGGTTAGGGAAGTTGACCGATCTTTTCTAGTTGAAAGGTGTGAGGTGGTTTTCAGTGATCGTATTCTAAGATTTTGATGTTTCGTGTCAGCAGGGACTTGTAACACTTTTGTGTTTTTTAAAGAACACGAGGTCATGTTGGTGTATGCTACGTCAATAAAGCGGTGAAAGCAGTATTAACACATATTCATGTATGTTGATGGAATTTAATTAACTATAGGAATGTGTGCCACATTTCTGGAGCTTCGTCGGAATACATGCCCGGTTCCCACAATTATTTAAATCTATATGTTGAATTCAAACTTTATCATCTAGTGAAGAACGACTTAATTTGAATGAAGGATGTGGGACAAAGTATTACAATGAACTTATGAAGGAAATAAATATGCCTTGACTTTCTAAAAAAATATGTTATTTTTTCTGAACTATATTGTTTTAAAACAGTATCTTATTTGTATCAGAGCTACTTCACATGACCTTTAAATCGATAACATTATCCATTTAGTTTATTCCAAAGACATTAATTGATCTAATACAAATTCTAATTTTGTTGTTCCCTCTTTTTCATAACTCGATACAAATTTAATTGTTTACCTCCAATTTATCCAGGATTTAATTATACCAACTTTTTTCGCGAAATACCTAATGCGTGGAGTTTTTCACATTATTGAAAGCGGCGATACTCCAATTCAAATGTATGTGCGTGCTTTATGAGAAAAGTAAATTGTAATTCAATATTAGATCCTTTGAACCATTGTTTCCTGAAATAGAAACATCTTTCGGATACTTATCTCTGTAATGGGTTTCCCTATTCTGAAAAAAAAGGTCAACGTTATTGCGAACAACTGACAAGAAGCAGAGGGAGAGGAAAACTGACATGCATAAGCGGAAAAATAATTGAAAATAAAGGTTTGGGTGAAAGATATTATGATGGCATATTCTAGCAAAACTGGTGATATTTCCGTCTTGAAAACCCGTGTAAGTCGAAAGCTGAAAGATATTTCATGATGTTATTTAGTTTCTTTCCTCTTCTTTTAAGTTGATTCCGTGACACAATTTATAAGGGATTAATCATTTGAACTAACATACAAATATATTTTATGATAAAATAAAGTATTGATGAAAGGTACATAGATTTTTTAATTCGTTGACCTATCTCCTGAAATAGTAAGAACTAATTCAGATCGATATGTACTTCAACCTGAGAAATATGCTATCAAGATTATTGACACATGAACTCGTAATCATGTAAACATAAACAGGTAAAACCATGTAAATATACATTTATTTTCAAACTATTCACTTAAATATACAGCAAAAATTCTCGAAATAAACTATACAATCCGATAATTTAGACGACGGAGCGAATTTGGTGAACATTGGAGTCCAAAGGATAAAGTAGAAATTATAAGGCAGATTATATATCTGATTTTAATTCAATTGAAAATTTGAAGGGTGAACGTACATAAGTGTTACTTTCGGCTGTAAAAATCTTACATGAAATTTTGGTGAGTAACTATGAATGGTCATATAGTTCCAAGAAAATGGACAATGCACATTAAATATGGTATTAAATGTATATAAAATATTTTTGTAATAATGGCGACTTTACTCCCTGAACGTTCCTATGTAATTTCGAATTTAATATATGAGAATGTGTGACAAGTAACACCGATAATCTATGACATTTATCGACAACAGCGTGATTAATCTAATAATTATTGATAAAGCATGATTTTTAATTCGATACGTTATAATGTCTAGAGATGTGGTGAGGGAAGGAGCCCGCTCACCCTTCCCGAAATTCATAAGCATTGTGATTGATGCACCTTCAGTATTTTCATACTATCTTAATCTCCTTATCGCGAAGTCCGTCATTAATGTTCTCTAGGAACATTATTCATCTTAAATTGAGCGAGTATAAGACAAATGTTCGAAATTCTGTTTTTTGCCGGAGGCACCGAGATCCGGGTTAAGTGCCCCTGCCACGGTGCCGAGTGGTGGAACTTGTTCCTGATCTCGGATACAATGATGGCTAATGGACCACCGACGAGGCAACCACATGTCACGACGCATCCACATGGAAACGTTCGGCAGTTCCTTATACCTTATCGCAAAGAATCTTCTCTTCTAAGCAACCTTAAGTTTACTATTGTGTATAGTCCAGACCTTGAACATGCTTCTCTACAATGATTTTACGGTACTTCACGTTTTATTCCCCAAAAGACGGTGGATAAAGTCATTAAGTAAATAATCCATTGCATCGTTTTCTTCAACATTGGTTATTGATCTTCCATTGCATATCGAGAAAACAAACTCAACTCTGGTATATAAGAATATATTCCATTGAAAGTAGATATCACGATATTTGTTATTTTCACAACCAAATTAGAAGCGCCCCATCGACCCGTGAACGTGGTAATGACCTGCAGTTCCTTATTCCATATTAAAATCAATAAATAAATTTGTCAAAAAAGCAGGTACAAACTGAAAGAATACTTTTTTGTCTTGTGAGCAACCGAAAATACGGTCGTTCCGATATAGTTTGAGTATCAATGCCGTAACTTGATATTAGTTACGAAACCGAAATATCAACATAAGTAGGTATCGAAATACGACACTTATAAGTTGAATCATTCTAGCCCAATCACTTCCATAATTAATATGTAGATTACTGCGAATACCCTCAAGAGACACGTTTCATTACGTAGTTTATCCACACATGTCTAGATGAAGAGGTATATTAATGAATCTTATGGAAAAAATACTCAAAGAAATATTACAAAATTTGTTGAGTGTATTCTAATAAAACATGGTAAGGTTAAATTAGTACTTTCCTACATTTTCAGAACCTTTATCTTCTTATTTTAAGTTGAAAACAATTCCTATCTTTCAATCAACTCAAAAACATGGACTTTTGAAGATTCATCTCTTTCCACTTACCAACAGGGTTTGATTTTATTAGACAAAAAGTTTTATTTTAGGTAGACGTACTTTATCTGGAGGAACAGTACGTTTTAATCTTTTTGTTTATTAGTCGTGAGCAAATTTTCATTCTAAACCAAAAAGTTAATCAGAATTTGTCATTGTACAAAAATATATTCTTTCCGAGATAACTTCCGATACCAATGAGGTATCGCATAAAAAGGATCAATACCAAAAGTACTTGGTATTGAATAAAAAGTATAACCCTAGTTCAGTAGCTGATCTAGACGCTAATCAAGGGGTGGCTAACTGGAGAGGGGATCATTTCTGTTTGAAAATTATGGTTTTACAACACAAATTTTGTAAATATTATCTTTTAATGAATTTTGTAGATACATCAACTCATCAAATAGTTAATTAACAATTTATTAAATATCCGATTTATTAATAGTTTAAAATAGCAAATACATGGCAAAGGGTAAGGATTTCATTACCAAATTTGAATTTTATAAAGATACGAATCAAATAATTGGTGAAAATATATTTTTAATACTGTCATAATGAACATACAACGAATGTATGCAAGTTATAAAATACAATCCCAATCAAGAGTTTTGTTTCGGATATATTCTTTAAAACAACTGTCTTGAAGAGGTCTTCTTCTTTATCCGAGTACAAATAAATAAAGGATCTAATAGTGATATAACAAAAACATATAACTAATAGTGATATTACAACGTATGTAGAGACAACAAAACGCATGGAGGGAAAAAGGGCACCTCGTAAATTTATAGAAATCCGCATGCTGTCTCAAATGACATAAGCATGTAGAAAAAAAGAATTTCGAACGTCCCAATACCGTCCCATCCTCTGTGAAGCAGGTAAATGTTCCATAAAGAAAGACGTTGCCTACTGCCTTCGCAATGCGTTAATAACATAGGAGACTAGTCGTGAGTAGTGCTGTCGGTAATGGGGTCGCGTTGTATAGCCTCTACACGTATTGTAGAGTCTAGCCTGCGTGGTACACGCCTAGTGTAGCGAGTCGCTTCAAGTAGTGCACGTAATACACAGAAACTATAATATAAATTTGAATATTGTTTGCATGTAAATTTAGTGTGCGAAAAGCTTTTACAAAGTTTTATCAATTTTATGTGTCGAGAGTTACGGCCAAATATGAATCAATAAAATTTTGAGGGTCAGTAGTTGTTAAAGTCAATGTCCATTATCACTCTCATACCATTTATTAGACAAATAATTAGTCGACTATGAGTTGGCATAATTCTTAACTACTTTACATTGTGTTCGTGCAAAATTGTTTAATCTAAAATTGTGGTCGTGAGGCAAAACGGGTCAAGTCAAATGTTACGAGGAAAATTATTTGAATAAAAGTTATTATTAAAGTTAACACTTTAATAAATAGCACGGAACTTAAATATTCCCTTATTTCCACTTCTTTTTACCTTACACTACTACTTAAACAGTAAGTTACCCCATTATACACCTCCTCCCCCTACACACGATAATCAGTAGCTTGATCAAGTACATCCCTATTATTACTATAACTCAACTTAATCTAACCCAACGCCAATCTATAGAAAATTAGCAAGAGCCTGCGTAAAACCTGTTTGGCGTAAATGCGATTGTGGCCAATTCCTTTCGTATCATTCACTGACAATTTTTCGTTTGGAGCTCACAGTGATAATTTAAGTAATATCTTTCCCTGTTTATTCTCCCAAACCCTTTTCCTTAGTAAAGCACTGGGAAACTTTGAAACATTCGAGAACGTTCTGTTATCGATTTGATGATTACTCTCGTATTACAACGGAGAAACGTTGAGACCATAAATAGAAATGTGTGGGATATTTCCTGGCGCCAATGGCAAATTTTTTCATAAAGTTTTAAACTTTTTAACATGGTGCATATAACTAATTCTTAGTTATACAATTTACAACAAAATTTTTTCCCGCGTAGGAGACCATACTATGTTGCATATTCATCTAAAAAATCCTTTACACCATTATTTTCTTCAAAATATATCTAGACGTTTTAGGAAAAAATAGTTACGTATAAATAATAATTAAATAAAAAGGCATGTGTAGTATGCAACGATAACGAATTTCACTTGTATGACTACGTAAGTGAATTCGGATTGCCTATTTATTTCATGATTTGGTTGTCTTCGCTGCCCAAATGGGAGGTTCGAAAGACAATGAAGATATATTTAAGGCACAATTACATGTCGGCACAATGTATACGTATTCAAGACACAATTGCATGCCGGAAACTCAAGTAACGGTGATAAATCTCACGACAAACACACCGCCTACTGCAATCGTTGTACTCCTCGCGTAGTAGTGACTGAGAATGCTATGGCGCACAGCATTGGATCGTGGCGGAACAGATCGCCCTCCTGAAAATAACCGCTAGCATTGTGTCCTCGGGACACTCAGTGGTCAGAATGGTTGGTGCGCAGCGCTCATTGTACTATTTGGAATTAAATCGTCTGAAAATCAAGTATATCCTAAACGGATAGAGTTAGAGCAAGGATGTAGCCAGGATTTTGCTACTGGTGGAGGGGGTCAGAGAGGTAAGTGAAATAATCATTTGTATTACAATCTCTTTGGACATTATCCATCGTCTTTACCTATTTATATCTTCACAATACAAATAGATACAAGCAGATAAAGACGATGGATGATGTCCAAAAAGATTGTAATAAAAATGATAATATAACATCTTCAAGAATGTCATTCAGAGAAAAAATAAAATAATATCTTACAAAAACTCGCTTTATATTTTTATTCAAAACCTTTATATTAATATAAACTTAATGCCAATCCCTTTTATATGTTATGTGAGGAATGTAATGTTTTTTGGGGAGTACATTGTAATGTTGTGGGAAATGTAAGATATGTCCCCATGGTGTTGTTGGACATGCTTAATATGGAGCTGTACAGATGGTAGGTTTCTTATGTACTAATCCGCGATGAAGACAACGTTCGTTGTACTCGTAGGAACATCGACGAAGTAGAAAAATAAAATTTTTGGCCTAAACACAGGATTTCTTTTTTGTATTTGAAAAATTGACTGCTTACATTCCTTTCTCTTTTGATTACTATCTAACCTTTCAAATGCTTCGCGAGAAATGTTTCCAGATCTGTCCATTCGGGAGATACACAAGTTTGAGCCTTTTGTTCCAAATAAAACATCTCGCGGTGCAGTCCGAAGTCGTAGATGGAGCAGACGGTGAAGTATCTGAGACGAGATAGAGCCAATATGTTGGGGAAGTCAGGTACTTCTCAAACGACTCCTACTGTCTTGATAAAATCATTGGAATACGGGATGTACTTTCTTTTCGTATGAGACAGTTTAATGTTACCATTCGTAACGCATTGCTCTAAGAACATTGGTCCATATTGTGCGCTGTGTGGGATGTCCTGATTTATGGTTTATAGCAGTGGTTGCCAACAAATTTTGGCAGTTCACAAAAAACAACTGGATGTTAATTTTAATATTAGATCTTCAAATGATTAAATATCTTCAGGTTTTCTTATAATAATTTTCTTTATTTGGCATACTCGAAAATATTAAATATCTGAGAAATATTTCTCTTATGGTGAGAAAAACTACATTCTCTACAGTAGTTCATTTTCAATCTGGTGTTGAACAAGATCCATACCTTGGGTAGGGTTCGTACAACAAACTCTTAAGATTTTGTAACAGGAGTTGGGAAAATATATTTGATGATATAAGTATGTGCTGTATTGTTATAATTTAAAATATTATGGCTTTGCCACATTAAATAGATGTATAACTTTTGGTATTGATATTTCTGTGGACATTATTTGACTAACGTATTCAATTTTTTAATCACTCAGTAATCCACAGAATTGAAAAGGAAAGTCAATTTTACTGTCCGTGAGGTTCAAAAGTCGACCGCTAGTTTATAGTCTGTGGTAGGTTGCCCGTGTTTTCTATGGATCAAATATTATTTCTCAGCCATTTCGTATAATAAATATTCTTTCGTATTTGTTTGGAGGAATAATACTCCTAAATTTTGGTGAGTGGAATAATATCAGTAAAACTAAAACAATTTTTAAAATTCCATTTGATGTCGGTATGAAGTATAAACGTTTTTAAACATCAGCTTATTTATGAAGTTGATTCAGATTGTTTTGATTTTTCAGGAATTTTATTATTGAAATACGTTTTTGTCGCATCCAATACTGGTTCTTTCTTATTTACATTATAACAATAAGGTTTAACGAAGAATTCAAATATAGGATTTTTAGTAAAATTTTGACGTCGTATCCCAGATTACCGGGTCTATTTCGCAGTTAGCTTTTGGGCTCACCAACATCTGGGTCATTAGAGTCCTACTGAACTTCTTTCTTTACGTCAAAAGTTAATCGGAGAGTTGGATGGTTCAATTCTCTATCGATCATGAAATATATTGAAAACTTGAACATCAAAACTAAAACATAATATTACCGATTTCATAAAAATATTTGAATAGCTCTTTTGGTGGGAACTATAATTGCAAAATCAGTTGTGGGTTTGTTGAGGAAAAGTCACTGTATCAACATGAGTGGAGGCATAGACGAGGAAAAATTCAGTTCGGCTGCGTGAAGAATCAAACCCATGTGTTTCACACAAAATTAGATTGGGATTGAATAAGACAATACCATACCAGTCGATGACGTAGGGATCAGATATTTGGAAGAAAATATTAAATAAATTCTTAATTGTGAAAAACTATGAAAAACATTGTTCCACAACTTGGATTTACACAGGTCAGCGATGAGAAAATTGTTCTGTCAGTAGTAAGTGATTTTTATAGATATGGAGCTGACCACTGAAAAAATAGTAAAAAAATCCATCAAATAAGGTTTTCTCACAATCCTTATTTTGTGATGATTGAAAATATGAAAATAGTTATTTTGGAATAGTAGATAATATGCAAATAAAGTGTACGTTATAATACTTAGTATTCACATATAAATGAGAAGTTTTCTTTTACATTAGCGAGTGAAATATAATAATTTGAAACTATTTGAAAGATAGTGCTTTATCTGGTGAATTCTTTTTCAAATTACAGTGAAATTTTAAATTGGGTATTTCTGTTAAATATCAAAATGTTTTTGTGCCCTTTCATTATACACAAAGAACAAACATCATTTTTGGAATCAGCGTCAAAAATACTTAAAATCACTTAAAACAATTTTCAAAACATGTTTTACGTCGTTTGAGTAATACACTTAAAAATTGTTTTATGTTTTATTTGCGTTATTTTCAACGTAGTCGACGTAGCGTCATTCCGAGTTCGGTCGTTTGAAAGCGGGATAGCAAGAGAGCATTCGATTGAAGCATTTGTATTCCGCAAGTGCTACCAGGAAAGATTCGCATCTTCACTCTAATCGTTGAGATGCAAGCGAACGGCTGCCGTCTTCTTGCTCCACATTCCTCGAGTCCCGGAAATCGGGCGTCGGCTTTCGAATGGCAAAAGAGAGGAAGACGACGACTTTCTCTTACGAGGCACACCAATAACAATAGAGTTACTACGACCGCACCTTCTCTTTCTCCTCTTCGGCCTCTACTCCTCCCTTCCTCTTCTTATTTGCCAACCCCGTTGCACGGAACAGACGAACTGAACTAAAAAAATACATTAATGAAAATAAAGCGGAATTCTGATTTGAGAAAGGAGAGCATATATTTATTTATTAATATTCATGAGGACTAGATTAAATAAATACAGAATAATTATAAACCCAAACGTTTAGGATTTTTATTGGAAACATCTTCGGTGTTATAACAAGAAAAAGAGGTAAACCTCACCGTCTCTGAATATTTTTCAGTTCCAAGAATTTTACAATAGAGCAAAGAAAAGAACATTCCAACATTTTCAGTGCATAGCACTAAAAGTAGCAAGAAAGCACACAACTAACACTACATATATACTTTATACGTTCCATTATAATACCCTTTTAAGTAATTCCATTTATCGTTGCAAAGGCCAACATATACCTGACTCATCTCTACTTACATCACCCCATACTCTCTAGATCCTTTCATAATAAATGAGACAGAATGTCCAGAAACTACTGGAAAAAAATTAAAAAATACTGTGTTTTAAAATCATGATGTAAATAAATGTATATCTTATATGTGTAGTCAAAAATTCTGGTTATATTTATTTACATATGTACTAAGTTTGCTAGAAAATTCTACGAAATTTTTTCACTTGTAACTTATAACACTTCTTAATTGAAGTCTGGGGTGTAAAATTCTTAATGAAACCCTGACTTAAGTGTCTCTTTTATTCTATATCGTATTGTAAAACTTTTGATACACTCTCTTGAGAAAATTGAAATTTCTCCTCTGTGTCGAAGCACTTGTACGTGTTGAACACATCTGTTGTAAGTTTCTCATACATTTTCCTCTTTCTCTATTATGTAGATCACAACACTACACAACATGCTACTATAAATATGTCTTACTTCTTTTTCCACAAATGCAATAATCTGTTTCGGTCTTTCTAATTCATTTTAGAAACTCCACAAAAATTTTCATGATTCGTAATACTCTCCAAAAGGTCTCTTTTCGGATGAAACCATTTTCGATTTTTCTCTTAAAATGTATAATTGGAATGCACTGGTGTCACGCCCTTTTTTCTCTCCTCTTCCATCTCGGCCGCCAACCCTCCATTAATGCTTATGTATCGTTTCTTCTGGAATTCTCATCTTGTTTAATCTCCTTCCCATGCACTTATCGGATCACAGATTTTGCTCATATTTTGCATACATAGCTAGATGTTAATTATGATTTAATATGGCGTACCTCTACAACATTTTCACGAATGGAAAATGTAAAGTTGTACGCGCCAGTTATAAAACATACAGGAACAGAAATTGTCGGCAAACAGCTTGGTGCAAGCGGATGGGATGAGAATAGAAACTTTAAAACTATAAAGGGGTCGCATATTAAGGTACACAATGCAACACCACCCGTAATGACGAGGAGAACATAACATTGAGTGTTATTATGAATATATGTTTACAAATGTAACAATTAAACACATCCCTACAGCCACTGCTATGGACGAAGTGAGGGGGAGTTTACTAAAACATAAGAGGAAAGGAAACTAATTAAATATGTCTTTGGAAGGAGTTACGGAAACCTTTTGGTGAATGGTCATTTTATACATGGTCACGAAATTGATAAATTACATGTTCGTTTGAAATCAATGAAGAATAAAATGTACAAAAATGATCAGAGTACTCAGATTGTGTAGCTTTGTTTAAGTATAGTAAGGTGAGAAAGTGAATTATCCTTTACAAATTTCAGCTTTCATTTAAACTATTAATTATCAATGATACAAAAAATGTAATTTAAGTTTATCCAATTTTAACTCCACTGTTCAAGATGAACGAAAACATTGAAAAAGACGGACAAACAATGAATTTTCAACTGGAAAACTATATTTTACTTCGGGTATACTTAAAATGTTTAATGATTTATTCATTCCACATGATTTACAAACACCATGAATAGAACGCATGCTCTATGAAATATGATTGCGTCCTTCATTCATGTCTTGCACCTCGAAAGTCTGAAGAATCTACTCTGACATTTTAGGCGAGGCTTAACGAGACGCAGAACTCGCAGCCAAGAAATTGTGCCAAATTTCTTTAGAGTTGGAGTATCAAAAGTTAAATTGCTGTGGCGAAGGCTGAGTCTGGCATGAGGGGAACGCACGCCTGGTTGTGACGAATGTCGTCCCATTAAGTTTAAATTACATTCCACAAAGTTCTCCATTATACCGCTTTATACGTCCGAATTCTCGGAAATTATTTTGCTACTATATGGGGAAGTAACGAGTTGAAGAGTCCTATCTTGACTTATGACTTCAATCTCGTGTATGTAAAAAGGGAGGTCGCGATAATAGAAGAAAATCTTATTTTAAGTGTGGAATGAAAGAAGGCAATAGACAGGAGAAAAAAACTATGGGGGAAGGGTTGGGAGAGGAAGGGAAGGCGTTTCGTATTCTCAAAAAATGACGGCCTTAGAGATACACAATGACGACCCTCTACTGTCAACACTGCACAGAAAGGGTTCTAATGACCCTGCCGTTGACGAGCCCTAATGCCCCACCAAAAGAAAAAAAAAACACTGTACAGAGGCAATTTGTCGCTAATTTAACCTGATGGAGCGATGTGGCTTCATGTGAATGTGTAAAACATGTTGCGAATGTATTATGGAAGTAAACCTAATTCTTACAATGATTTCTGAAAATTTACTCATTTAGCAAAAATGAAATTATGAAATGAATTAACATTTTAATATTTTGTATTTTACAAAGACCACCCCGAGTTTTGAAACCTTCTCGCTCCCAGTCAAAATTATCTTTGGGTACGTTACTGCATACGAAACTCGAATGTCACTTTTTGGATAATCCGGCCCAAAATTAGCAAGCAGTTCCCTCGCCACTCCCAAACACCAACGGGAGAGAGCGGCGGTCAAAACTGCAAGATTAACTTAGCATTGAAATCTCTTGATAGTTGTCTCGTACACAACTCGTACTATCCTGAAAGCCTTTCGCCGACACAAGCGGAATAAAGATATAGGCAAAGAGTATGAACGCGAGGTCGAAAGCGCTGTTGGAGGATATAGTGTCACGTGACAGTGACGACTGCCAATGGAAGAACAGGAACCTTGGATCACGCTGCCACCCACTACGACAGTCATCAAACTCGTCATGAGAAGTCTAACAAAGGAAGCACGTTCGATATAACCAGAGTTGATTTCAAATGCTTGTGCAGGTGTTTACAGAAGAGAAATACATCGCGAAAAAATTACCGTACGTAAACCATGATAAAATAACAAAAAAAAAATAAAGAGACTCATTGCATATTAAGGATGTTGGTGTATAAATTGAGTTTAAAATCATGTTCACACTATTATTTCTGGTCTTTTGCCGATGATAATTCATTTTAATTTTGTAAAAAGATTGCGTGAGTTGATAAAGAAGAAGCATTTGTTGCGAAAATACTTTTTAACTTTTTTGACTTGCATAAAGGAGCTTTGTGTCAAAATAGATCAATTCAGGAATTTTTTTCTACCAATTGACGTAATGCATAATGGTGATGTACCGACTATTTTGTCAAAATAAGACAAATTGAAAGATGTTGTCAGGTCAGATTTAATTAATACTGATAAGATTTTTTGGCTGAAGCCAGCATTAGTAATACTGAAATTAGTGATGAATACTAGGTATGTATTACTAAATGAATACTAGGTATACATTTTAATAATACGAATAATAAGAAAAAAATTTTTGGCAGCATAATATATTCTCTAATTTTGCATGGAAATACAGAATACATTCACACACCAAAACCACAGTTTTATGTGACCTTATTGTGTATAGAAATTTTGAAAGTGTCGTCACATTGATACCAATATGAAACCGACTTAGATACCGTATTATATCGATAAAAACAGAGACTTTCATCTCTTTGAAGTATTTTATCAGATATATCTGATAAGAAGAAGACAGGCACCATCGAAAATTGTTGTTCAATGCTGCAATAATACACTCACACATAAATCAGTATCCTTATAATGTATTCTTAATAACATTAAGAATACAATTTTATAGAATTGATAGATCAAGTAATTTTATGTCAAATAAATAATATCAACAAATAAACGTAGTTATATGTTGATTACAAATATGTTTAAGATTATTGCTGGCATTAGTAAGAAGTTAATATTGCAAAATTAGACAACGTTAATGAGAAAATTTATTCTTTACGGGGAATATGGTTTATTTCATGTATTTTAGATCATAGAGTGTTGTTTGTTAGCCCTGATACATCTTGGGAGAGTTAAACTATATTGTTGCTAAATTACAAATACTTCCAATACTAAAATAAAATATGTTTTGCCAGAAGATAAATTGACGAGATTAGGTCTTAAAAGAAAATTAATTTGTATTTGCCGACGTTTCGAAAAAATTATTTTCTTCCTCGGGGCTTAAAGATGTATTAAATTTTATTCAACCACCTACATCGCCCCATTCGTACTCCTTCCATCATATCCATATCTTTGGAGAGCCTCTGCACAAAAACATTTCTGGGACTCATTTCATCCTATCAGTGGCGGATTTTGGGGTGTTCGGTCTCGGGCTCGTGCCCCTCCACTCACCCGTAAAAATGAGTGGAGAAAATAAAGTTTCCGTGCACTTTGTCAAATGTGTTTTGGGTAATTAAGTAAGAATTCGCATTCAATATTTCATCACCAAAGTATTACTAAATGACATCGATGATAGTTATTAATTGTATTTATTTCGTAGGATATTTTTGTTGTTAACATCTCAAGAGCAGATTGTCATTTCCAATCCTCATGACAAGGAAATTGTTTTGATGAGTTTTACAGTACTCTGTTGAGAAGTATTGAAATTGTGAAACAGTGATTTATTGAAACATTCTTTCAAGCAAATATATAACAGTTTATTTAACATATTTTTTCTATATAAATGGATATTGCCCATCGTATTTAGAAGTGGGTAAATTATACTATCCTTAAAATTGAAATCTACCCACTGGTTTTGGTTTCCTGAGATTTATTTTGATTTCTTTACTCTCAGCTTTACTCATTGTTAGCTTCAGTTGGCTCTCGTCTCTCTGACAAATTAGAAATAATTTAATTCTGCGTGCTTTGCATTGCCACCACAGGAGGCTTGTTTTCCGTCAGTTGAGGTTTGAAGTAGACAACATGTTTCGTTTCCAACCTTTGATAGTTACATAAAACTCTTTTTGTTTTCGTTGGAAATTGAAGAAAATATCAGAAGCTTTTGTGTTACTAGACCCCAATACATCCGGATCAAAATTTTAAGAGATCAATGATATAGCTTTGAAAATAATTTAATGTTATTCCTTTCTCGAACATCTTTGTCACTACGAATTCTTACGTGATATAATAAAACCCTACTACAAGAAAAATATTTACCTACTATGAAGAAATGCTTCATCATCGTTGAATATAAAGACATTCTGATAATTACTGACAAGGGTATTTATTCATTTAATAGGAAGTATTGACATAAGTGTTTTTACGAGTCACTTCTACGTATTTTAAAAAAATTTATGTCCCAAAATTTGCAAATCATTTGGGTTATTGAATGAATCATTTTATTAAGATTTTTGAAGGGACTGATCACCATTTTTTAGAAAAGTTAAAAAAATCACTTATTGCATGAGTAGATTCTTAAGAGAACTCTTTTAAGTATTAACCAAAAATTTAACAGAAGATAAGATTTATAACTTATTAGATAATACATGATTACGTGAATGAAGATGTACATGTATCCTTCTGGCTTCATGTTCGTTTTTGCATGCGCTGTTTTTATGAATATAAACCTCTGCGTATGTATGTTGCAGTTTAAATCGTGAACACTAGTGGTGGGTTATTTGCTTACTTATTAGCGGTGCCACAAATCACAAGGATTTGCAAATAGAGAGACGTTAAATACAAAGTATTACATTTAGAAGCTTCGAAAATTCAAACAGATATATGTGTTGTCAATCATATATTTGATTTCAAACACCAATAAAATTTAAGAGTGTTAGGTGATGTTTGTGGAGACTGCCAAGGTATTTGGTGTTGTGTCGAGTTTGCATGATAATGACTTTTTTATATTTGGAAAATTAATAAATTACTCTTTGTAACATCACACCTCAAACCCTGATATGTTGTTATTATTTTTGTTGGTAGAAGCGGATCCACATACATACCAAATTCCCTATGGTAGTTTTTTTCGCTGCCACCAGCTCGGTTTCCCGAGCAACCAAACGCAAGTGTAATAATAATAAATAATAATTTATTACAAATTCCATGAAATCTGAATTGTTTACAGACACAAACTCCCAAAATAATCAATACATCTAATAATCGTTTATTAGACAAATAATGCTGTAAGAGAGAATCGTTTATACTTTGTAAAATATAGTTGAAGACAACTAAATTTTAATAAACCCTCAGGTTATCGGTTCTTTCGAAAAGATAAGTTGTTTTCACTCAACAACTAACTGATATTAGTTACGACCCTCGCACCTAGTAATGAGTTCATTAAGTCTACCGAAGCAGCCCTAACAAACAATCTGGTCTCCACGATCAAAACTTAGTACAGTCACTTGTCCGTGCTGACGGATCTCTACGTTCCTTTGTAAAGCATCATTGAGAAGCTTCACTCATCTCAAAATATAGTGTACCAGACGTCACGTGATCAGCGAATAACCACGCCTTCGCCACCACCGTGCAGGCACTTCTGTTGTTTCTAGGAATGCAGAGGACGCGCCGTAGAGGACGAATCGTCATGCGCGTCACTTAGGCGCTTCGCAAACACTCTTTTCGTTCTTCTTTCATTTCTTCGTGGAATTCGTCTTTAATTTCGGTACACCTGAACCCCCGTGAGTCAACGTTGCCGACTGCATTCTTCGAATACACTGGTACATACTTTACTTAAGATGAAAGGTGTTTATTCGAACAATACCTCCACACGGAAAACTCGTCGGACGTCCGTCTCAGCGCGGACCAGCCACTTATTGTATTCTTCTTAACAGCATCCGGCTTGGGAAATACAAAGAGCTATTAATATTTCGCAAGTTGATGGCATGCCCTAGCGCCGACGTTACACTCTTTTATCACAAATATTATTTGTGATAGGTTGTGGCATCTATTTCTACAGCATCTATTCAGCTTCCTTTGGGATGCCTATTTTCATATCAGATTTCTGACCACCTTTCACAACAAAAATTCGTTTTACGTCAATGAATTGAAGCGTTTTCTTTCAATGAACGGTTACGAATGTTGCATAGAAAAAGATTTGGGTTCCATTAATTAACTTCTTTCTCGCATTCCTCGGTCTCTTTTAAGAAGTTTTACATTTCTGCTATTTTTAAAGTATCAATCGATAAAACCATATTATTTCAGCTATTAGTTGTTTCGAAGAAGATATGCGATTTGTTTGCTGTTGACGAGTATCTTGTTTTATATTCGGTCTTTTGACATTACAGATTGAACCAGTGGAATCCGTGTTGGACCTCTCAGTTTTCATGTGGTTATTGCCCTTCACTCTCATCATTAGGACAAAAATGAATAATATTCGATTGTAGAATTTATTTCGAAAATAACAATATTATTCAAAACATTGTATCTCAAAATGTACTGGATATAATGAAACAATGTTGTCAAATTCTAGTAGATTACCTCTGTTATGAAATTTACACTTTAGATTTTTACAGTGGGATTAGTCATTTGGGAGCTACTGGGTAAAAATCAACAGGAAATTATCAGTCGTGTATCTCTATATCATAACCATTGGAGAGATGTAGGACGAAGCCATCTTTTAATTTTACCCACTTTCCAAAATTTAAACTACTTTCAAAAGTAGGTAATAACATCTTTTCTGAGACCCCCAGTTTTGGAGATATTTGTTATGAACTAAAAGATGACCTGAAATTAGTCACTGATGTTTATTGATATTTAAATTTTAAAACGTGAAAATAGCAAAACGTTTTTTTTCTTAATTTATTGAGAAATAACACCTAGTCACAATAAAACATTGCCAGCGTACATTAAATTGCCTCTGACTTATTTCCAGAAAAACACTCCACCATTTTGATATGTGAATTTAGAGGTGTTCCCGTGGGTGTATACTGTTTGATTTAGGGTATGTTTCTGACAATAACCAATAGTCCGTGATAAAAAGAACTTTCAAAAGTTAATATTGCAGTTGTTTCGAAGGTAATTAAAAAATTACCTGGACTAATGATTATTCTTAAATTTTCTGTTACATCTTTAATATTATATTTTTCACACTGTTTTATTCGTAGTCTTGTTCAGTTTTTGTCTATTAAATTTATCAGAACTAAAACGAGAATAGAAAAGTCAGAGACTACGAGTAAATAAGAAACAAGAAAAGTATTTTTGAAGAAGAAGGTATAAACACAATTTGTCATATGCAGTTGGAAACTGCTCTTTTGAGAATGGAATATTTATTATTTATTTAATTAAATTGCTTCTGGGTACTAAATAGTTCTGTCCGTCTTCTCAACACAGTGTTCAGAATTACTATGGTTACTATGGCACCAAAGGCTGTCAAATATTGACATTAATTTTACATGATAATATTACATTCGTGAACATTTTCTTTTACTTGAATTAGTTATTTCGTTTTCTTGTAATACACGTTTGATTTTTACTTTAATCGTTCAACAGTTTTTCCCCTGTAAAATAATTGGAAACATGAATAG
This sequence comes from Laupala kohalensis, assembly GCA_002313205.1. Classification (NCBI taxonomy): domain Eukaryota; kingdom Metazoa; phylum Arthropoda; class Insecta; order Orthoptera; family Trigonidiidae; genus Laupala; species Laupala kohalensis. Next base: position 310,800 of record NNCF01126094.1, on the reverse strand, counting down.
CCAAATTTTGCACATGTTGTAATATTCCAAATTTTAATAGTATTTCTTTTATTACACTAATATCTTTTGACAAAGAAGGATCTTAATTATTTACGAAACTGTTAAAACTATTGATAGGTACTGGTTAAAAATATGATTAAAGAAAGAGAATGTGAAGTGTTACAACAGTAAAATATTTCATGCGAGTACTGCAGTGTTAAAATCGAAATTAAACACCAAAAACCAATCAAAATTCTTTTACTGAAGCCTTATTCAACGCAATCATTACCATATTTTGACCTCAACGCCCATTCGCGGAATAGTGTAATTGAAGCTTTGTCGTATTTGCTACTGGAAGTCCTGTTTTACGAAAAAATAATGACATTTTTGTTAATTAACTAATTAAATTCATTTAAAATTAAAAATTTGTTTCATTGTATTATATTAACACATTTTCTTCTTTTTTCGTACAAAATATTTTACATGAGTATTCACGGAATATTTTTATATTACCACGAACCTACATTTACTTGGCGCGTCCCCTCAAACATCAGCCACCTGTGCACACTATTTGTCATCAATAATAAACGTACCCATTACTCTGTGAATGGGAAATGAAAATATCTTATTAATGACTCTAATGGAATGGATAGTTAACATTAATCTGTCAATTTTCAATCATTGGGATATGTAGTCATTATTCGGAATTTTTAATCACACTGTAATATTTACATCGGTAATTCCACTAAAAAGAAACAGACAAATTATTTTGCTTCGTACATACAGTATGATAAAAATTAAATTAAAGTTCTAGAACCGGTTTTTGTACAGTTTCATGCAATTTTTCCTATAATAAATCGTTCAAACAACTTCAGAACATGAGACATTACTACTATGTTTGGTTGCCATTTTTCTGATCGCGATACACCATAACTTTTCCATAAAATGTTATTCATCTCAAAAAATAATACTTTTGATACTTTCAATGGTAGAATAAGTTATAACGAATCAATAACACATTGTATTCTTATCATAATTATTTTTCTGTGGTTAGTATTATTAACCAATCCCAAGATATATATTTTCACGTTCAATGATAATAAGTTACAAGAATCTGTGATGGAAAAATAACCGATTTTTATAGATTTTATGCTACTGAATATAGAAAAAATTGTAAAAAATTCTATCACGTTAGAAATTCTATCACATTTTTTTGGAATACTTACTAATTAAGTAAAGAAAGTGCACATTTCTCTTTGTATTTACGAGTGAGAGATAATATAATATAATTTGAAATATCTTTTGTGGATTAATCTGGTTAATATTTCATATAATAGTCTGGAGCAATCCGGTCACTTTCAACTAGGTCACTTTCATACAGCATAATCCACTTCAAACTGAATCTCTTTCATGTTTTCGTTGTGCGTTTTCTGTATGTTTTCTAATTTGAAATTGAAGGTTGTATATATACTCCACATACATTGTGTTATATATCTCGCAATTTTTCTTTAAAAAATGTTTGTTAGGAAAGTGTATTTGGTGGTTTTGGCTTACTAGAATACAAAAATAAGTCTTGGACCCGTCACAAAGTTTTTTTAGTTATGAAGAAGAACTTAGGCAATGATCTCAAGGAAATTGGCATTCTTTCCATTTTGGTTTACCAATGGTTTCTTGGGGACCTAAAAACCGGTGTAAAAAGTGGTATTTTTGCTCGTGCAACGATTTAATTTAAAAAGTACAAACGAGATATCTAATCCCGTCATTTAGACCTATACATCCTGCCCCCCCCTCCTGTCATTGGTGAGATATACCTGTTCCTCTCGATTTGCACTGGATCGAGCTCGTCCTGAGCAAAGTTGAAGAAAGGTTTCTTTAGTTGGGCCTCAGAAATATGAAAGAAATGGAAGATAATGAAATACAGGTCTGGAATGCTTCCAAACTTACATGAAAGTGACTTTCTCGGGGAAAAGAGTAACAAGACTATAAAAGTATTCTTGGAGATATGCTTGAAAATTCAAAAAGTTGGGCAGCAACAATACTTTGAAGTTTTAGTTTTTTACGCACACAATTTGGACTACTTTCCTAAAAATCTTGATGTGGTTAGTGAAGACCGACCACTGTTGAATGCGTAAAAGAGTCGATCCTCAACAAATTTACAAAAGAAAAAATGTTAACAGACACTTTGAATTAAAAAGAAAAAAAATTAACAAGAACATTTGTCATTTGTTGACACTCGTTTTTCAGTATTGGTAAAATAATTAGTTTATTTGTACCTTTTGCACAGCAATAAAAAATAAAATGCGAGAACACTTGTTTTTAAATATATAAGTTAAGAATTTCTCTGAAATTTCAAATCGTTTTTGTGAACTAACCTTACGCACTACAGAAAAATTAATTTCATTTTTTGGAATCAGCGTAGAAGATAAGTGCAGTAGAAGAATTACAAAATATTACACTAGCGTATAAACACGGCAACCCGGTGAAAATATAAAAACTTTATCTTGACAATGTATTGACATAATATTATTCGAATTATTTTTGGAAACTAAGTATGCTATTATTTCATTTTGATAACATTATAAATAAGTACTGTAATGTAGATTGAGCTTTTTTTCAGTTATTTGAAAAAACGTGCATCACTTATCATATTGCTTACAAGAATGCATATTATATCAAAATCAATGAAGGGGAAATTTCGAACTCAGATAACTTAATAAACTTAAGATTTCTTTTAAAATGCGTTCTGCCATAGTTTGTTTAACAGCTAGATCATTCCGGACATTCATTTCGAAATGACCTCATAGCGGTTCGAACAAGAAACGGGGAGCGGGGTATATAGGAAGACAAAGATAGAACCCGATGAAGGTGGAGGGAAAATATCCGAGATGGAACACTGACAAGGGTAAGACTGAATGATACGCCATCAACATTCCTGAAATATTTAACAATCCTTTCGGCTACACCTTATTCTGTATGATCCAGGAAGCGTATAATTAATCCATGTTTTATTAATACGTAGAGAACGTGGTAAAGTAACATCGTTTATCATATATACGGTATTATGGCCCAATACCAAAAGGATCCTGCAGTCATCATTTGTAAATGGTGTTATGACTACACCTCCAAAAAAATAATGATCAACCGTTTTTAGTCCCAAATCTTAAATGCCTTTATTCAAATAATTCCAACAATGTACTTCTACTTTTTAATGTATTGAAATAGTAATTATGAGAAGTAGGATGTTTAAACATTATTTACATTTTTCATTATAGTCACTTCGTCATCGACAAATTATTACACCCACTTAGTGACAATTTTGATTCCTATTCTTATTGTAAAATTGACGATTTAATTTGTCTTTGTCTTTAATACTTTCATGTTTGAATTTTTAATCTTGATTTAATATTTTCTTAAAATTTCAAAGATACCTTTCAATACTTTTTTCATTTTACGTCATTAACACAATAGCGTTAATTTTTCTTTTAGCATTCACGATTTACACTAATAATGTCTTGTACAATTGTACATTTATTGCTAATCATATCTGAACTGATGGATCTCCAAAATGATAAGATTCCTGTTACGTGCGTATCTTCACTCTTTCATCCTTAATATTGAAGGAGGTGGAGGGTGAGATTATGCCTCTGGTAATGCGAGTTGTCCACTTTCCAAGATGCCACTTGAAATAATTGAACATTGGGGTACCTGACGCTCTACTGTATTTACAAAAAGGTTATATTTTAGAAGCGGCGCTTCGCCAGAGAATACTACGCAATTAAAAGAACGAACAAAAATTTGTGGTGGTATTAAAAGTTTTATATTTTTGGTGAACGGACTTACGGTAAACAGGCGTATTACACAATGGTATTTTATTTCAATTTTTCTGTTTTTTCATCACGATTTTTAACTCTCTCTACCGTCTCTTAGTGCTCATCTTGATTGGCGTTATATTATATTGTTTCTTTCTTTTTTTCTCTTATCTCAATATACTCCTTTCTTCTATCTTTGAGTGAGCTTCTCAACTATAGTTTACTTAAAATTCACATAGTTCACTATTCTTTATATCTTCTTGATCTATTCTAAATATTAATATAATCCTTAGGTATTAACTATACATCATTTGTTTATATCATTTTTTCTGAGTAATGATAAGCTGTTTGTCCGTGTGTCCTAATTTCCTTAATGAAGACCCCCCCCCCCCACTTCTCATGTACATCCATTCATAGCGCGTGTCATTCATTTCTGCACACACATTTTTTTATTATCCATGTTTATTCCAGTTAATTTTATTAGTTCACACTTTTCTCGCTGCGTACATTTTGTAAATATTTTTTTTTTTTTTAGTACACGGAATTATGTTTCAAGACCATTATGTTTCAACACAGGCATCCACACTTTTAAAATACAAAAAAGGAATATTGTATAATATATAAATCTCTTATATATTCCCCTATTTAAGAGTACATTTATATGAAATAGTGGTTTTAGTTAAAGTAAATTTCTTACATGGCAATCGTTTTGTAAGAATCTCTGGTTTATCAGAAATGAAGATTATACATTCATAGTCCTCGCGTTTCAACCCTCCTTTTCCGAAAAAGGAATAGCCATTCAGGAATTCTTCAGAATAATTCTCTTCTAAAGGAAATGAAATATAAAATTAATCTCTCTTAAAGATATTTTCATATCCCGGAGTTTTTTCCCGATTTTTACCGCTAACGACTCAATATCATTCGATATGAAGATATTACTTCTTGGATGTTGTTGATTAAATAATATTGTAATCCACGTTTTATGATTTTGCTTTCACATGTTTCGGATTGGATTATATAAAAACCTCTTCATGATGATTTTTTAAAGATTTATTTAAAAGCATTCTGATTGGATTGATAAATCATTTTATATACAATTCTGACACGTTAAGACCTTTAGTATTTACTCTCATGTCTGTTCCTTACACGTATGTAAGTAATGGAAAAGTAAAATAGGAATAAGTATCAAAATTAGATTTCGAAATAAATTCGAGACATTTCAGTAAAAGCCACTTTGACTCAATTTGGCAACTGAAGTTTAAAAAACCGAAATTTTCAAGAACATTTGTATAGGAATATTCTTTAGTTAAAGAAATCTTCTTTAAAGATACATCATATTGTTGGTTTAAAAATATATAACCGTAGTTACTGTTAACACAACATAATACTCTTAGAGCAAATAAAGTGGACCTATTTGCGCATGTATACCTATATTCGTTCATCAGGAAATAATACAAGGCAGGGGTGTTAAATTTAGCTTAAAGCAGTCAAACACCTGTTAGTTATATATAGAATGAAATGCTGGACTCTTACCAAATGCATTGCAGTAAATATCCTTCATTACGCCTGAAAATAACATGAAAACCAAAATTACGGACAGCGTATCGTTTCTTGACGAAATAGACTCCAGAGCAAAGGAATTCAATATCTTCTGATTTACACTTTCTGAATTTAATTCCACATATTATTATGAGGTCACTAAATAGCTTGCACTAGACGAATCTTTCATAAAGTGGGAATTGATATTTAAGATCTAAAAATTGTGAAAGATCAAAACTTGATAATAGTAGGATCCGTTTTACAGAAAATTACATTTTATTTTCTCACATGTATTTTACTGCATTTTCCCCACAGCATTTACCGACTTGTAGGTAACGAAAGAATTCATAAGACACAACTTTCTTAAGGTAAGCCCTGTGTCGAGTATTTTAGATCATTTCTTTATTAAATTTTATTATTGGTCGTGTTTCATAAGTTGACTCTTAAGTATTTGGTTTAGGATTCACATAGTTTTTAAAGGGATTTCCGACACAAATAATCATAATTCCCTGATATTCGTCAGCAAAATAATGTTCTTCCAAAAACAATCACTAATATTTTATTAGTCATTTTGAAGCTTGTAATGTGATCTTTATTGAGCTATCGGATTTATCATATCATAGAGTATATACGAACCTAATATTAAAATATACTGGCCATGTTTTGTATTGCATGTTTATCATGATAGTGAAATATATATATTTTTCTTTAAGTTAATATTGATTTTAACGCATACTACAGATAAATTTTCCCGTGTATTATTAACGTATTAATCCCAAATAATAAATCCACCACTGCCTTTGGATCCTTGATTGGAATTGATGGATTTTTTCCCTTTGCTTCCGAAGAGAAAATTAGTTCATTGACCTCTATGTAGTTTACGCAGTTTCTATCTGCTTTTCTTCTATAAATCATTTATTTATATAGTGTGTAATAATAAATATCGTCTATAATAAATCATTTGAATGTTATACTTCTTCAATGATCAAATGGACATCTAACACCATCTTTGACACCGGAGACGATCTTTACACGAGTAATTCTACGAGAGAGATTGGGCTGGCGTGTCAAAGGAAGAATAAAACTGCAGGTGGTGCATTCAGAATATCCTGTTCGGGAATCACGAATCAGATGTAAGGTTGCGCTTCCACGAACAGAAACAAAGCCGTATGAACGTTCTCCGAAAGCAGACCTGGCCTCTCCTCTTTTAATGTCGGCGTCTTGTGTAACTTTGATGAGACATTTCATGACGCAATGTAGAGCGACCGAATTCGTAAGCGATATGAGTGATAGAATTCAAATGCATGTAACTCCCCATTATTAGGACTTAGTAATTTTCTTTATTGCTGTGGAATTATTCGTGGATTGATTTATGTTTCGGGATTTATTTGTGAAAATGCTGTGACCTTAACTCATTCGTCCTCAGCAGTGTGTGTGTGTAAATATAGGGAATAAATGACAGAGTTGACTTGTTTAATCCCTGATTTACGTGTATTTTTAACACGTTTGTTTTTAACTTTTGTGTTGCTTCATTTTAATCTTTTGATTAAAATAAATATGTATTAAACTGAAGATATTTTAAACACTGAAACGCAAGAGTAAATTAAGAACTCTTTATTGTTCGTCAAATACAAATATTCAGTATCAGCTGGATTATTCCACATCTTTGCTGCTTGTGTTCTAACATGTGCTGTGTTCTAGATGAGCGAAGAAAGGGAAGAAAACGCTCGTTTCTTTTTGAGGAGATAAGCAATACAAGTTTTTACTTCATCATAAGATTTTCTTTTTGCGTTCACTGAAACGTCTCCAGTTCTTTCTGTATTTCCTGGTTAGATTACAATACAACAGAAATAATAGTATACAAGAGAATAAAATAAACAAATTAATAAAGATATTGACTGATTTGTTTTCATTTGGTTATTTCATGTATTTCAAATTCAATATTTCAGAATATTTATAAATGTGGTAATATTGAAAGAAAAAAAAAAGGCACGGTATAGATTCACATACAGGATATACAAACATCCAAACGTTATCTTAATGTAATGATTGTTTAATTACCTACGTTACAAGCGAAGCTGGAAACTTAAACTATTAATATGAAACCCGGGGATGACCTTTGTAACTTAGGAAACTTCGCGTCAAGGCGGAGGACGTAACTACGCTCCATCACGTTCTCTTGAAGTGGGCGTGTAAATCACAGTAGTTAGAAAGTTCTAATTCAAATTCTCTTACCGGCTACGAGTCTTGTTTTAGTTACCTTTGTGTAAATGGTCACACATCTGTGTTACTGACAAGTCGGACTTAAGGAATTTTTATTGAAGCTAAGTTGTTACTCCCATCTGAAAATTTTAGCAATATTTTCGCCTACCATCATGGCAATATTTTTATTTCTGTATCCGATACTTTAAATAAACGTATATTTTAATTTCAATTATTTTATACGTTACCGAGGTAAATACTATTTCGAGGTAAATGTACATATAACTTAAAAATACCACTTACTTAAAAATTCGAATATAAATTTAAAAGTAAAACTTTAAAATCCATGAAATTAATTAGAGTTTATTAATATGTCAGTTTCGATGAAAACATTTTGTTCCATAATTAGAGCATAAATTATTGAGAGATGGGTTGCAGGAGGTAAAAGTCAACTTTGTTTCTATCGGGTTAGCTGTTCTTAAACTTTGTCTGACGATGACATCAGCGAAGGAGCTTGTACTTCAATTTATTATTTGTCGAATAATATGAATATTTTTGCAAGAACACGCGATTTTCACACGATCAACACGAGGAACTCAGTGAGTTTCTCTTTATCTGATTCATAAGCTGGTAATGGAGTATATTTTAATGGAACTATTTCCTTATTTAACTTAAAGTAGAGTTACGTATTGAATATATTTTCTTCTATATCAGAATATTCAGAAGGAAGAAACTGACTGTATTCCTAACCTGTTTGTTACTTCATGGATTTCTGTCCATTGGTTTTATTTCATAAAATTTCATTGTTTTATCTGGTTTCCTTTATCTGTTCTTTCAATGTAGATTTTGCAAAAAAATTATCATTACAATGGAAAATTAGTTGTGATATGTTTAATAACACACAGTAATATAACAAAGAACAAAGAAAAAGTTGGTATTTTATTGAGGATTTTAGTGAATGAACACTAGAAAATGATTGCCTATTATGTTGAAAATGTTTTTTTTATTGTTTAGTAAATATTATTGAGTGAACAAACTTCTGGGAATGTTTGGAATTTTGAAACAAATCTAAATAACAATTATCGACATTCTTCTGTAACGCCAGGAAAAATGTGACATTTTGTAATGAACGAATAGATTTTCGAAATTTCTGTGCTAGTAGTCGATATTCAAAAGATCGATGAAAGGGTGTGTAAATATGGGGACGCAGCCGGTGGTTTCTGAACTCCATGCGTCCGGAGACGTACGTATTAGGAAACTGCTGACTGGATGAGGAGGGGAGAAGGATAATATGTGCGGATGGGGAGTGGCGACAGACCTTGGATCGAGTGGGTGCCACCGACGACAGCACTACTGCAGCGAACAAAAAACAGGCAGCGTGCACATTCGAGACCTTCTCATGCCCCTACTCCGTGCATCACTGATCATATCATTGTGACATTGCTTATGAATGGAGTTTGGCTTGCTAAAATCATTTGAACTGAAATGACTGTTCGTAACTTTTCTTTATCTGACAGTTATAGTATTGCTTTTTATTCATATTTAATTTTTTTAAGAGCTATTAGTTTGTTAGTTGTCGGAAATCGACTGTAATAAAAGTGCTCCACATGTTTATTTCAAATGAAGATTCAAATCAGGAGACAGAAGAATATTATAATTAAATGACAAATTATGAATTTATTTATAGGATATAGGGATTACATTTTTCTCGAACTCATGAAAATAAATATATTTCAATTTTTGTTACATTTATAAAGTTTTTATATGCTTTCCGTTCGATTTTTCAATTCAATGGCCTTCCTCTAGGAAAGCATAAAATGAAATGATTAATTAAAATGAAAATAATTAAAATTAAACAAATATATTAACGTACAAAAATATTTAAATATTATTGAATATTGCTCATGAATTTGTAAATATGCAGAATATCAATAAAATATATCATGAAAAATTGCATTGAAAATGTCTGGAAAAATTTGATAGTTGCGATGAGAAAAGTGTTGAAATCATCGACGAGTCACTGATGAGCAAAGGTAAATTTTGGTTCAACTCATTCCAGTCTTTGTTTACATAATCTGAAGAGCAATGCTTTTAAATAGGATTCCGTATCTACTCCAGTGAGCGCTTCCGTCTCGAAGTTAATGAGAACGGCTCCTCCCGTCGAGATTTCATTAAATTAATATTTCAAGATCAAAATCTACTCTTTGATCTGTCAAAGCAGAGTTTTCTAGGAAATAACCGATGCATAAGCGTATACGAGAGTTGTTTTTAACGATTTCATGCTGTTTCAACTAGATTTCACGACAAATCTAGAATCGTAATGTATGCTTATGGCGCAGAACCACGGAGAATACCGACAATGGCGTCGAAACTTATTATTGAAAAAAAAAAAAAGATTTCCCGTCTGCATACATCATTGATACCAAATTAAACGACTCTATTTTTTATGAGCAGACACACANGATATGTGTATATATATATATATATATATATATATATATATATATATATATATATATATATATATATATATATATATATGGACAATTTATTTCTCAATAAATCAAGAATCATAATGATTGCTCATGGCGCAGAACCACGGAGAAAGTCTACAATGCTGTCGTAACTTAAATTGAAAAAGAGAGAAAACCATTTTGCTATGACTGTGAAATTTATAATGTCTAGTAGACCAATTTAAAGATTTTGCAATCATATTAACATCAGAGTACCAATCAGAGGGACCAACATGTAGCGAAAGCAACAAATGGCATACAATCAGTTTTCTAATAATTCATTTTCAAGGAAAATCAAATTAATGACAAAAATGGACTTTCAGTTTTAACGAAGTTATCGAACCGTGGTTTCTGTAATTTGAGGTAATTAACCACATTTTGTGCTGTCTCTATTGAATCATCCAGTGGTTAGTAACGTCATCTAGGAGTTAGCTTATGACCTCACTACAACTCGAACTAAATTTATTTTAAATCAAAGTATAAAAGAAATAGTTCATAGGTAAAATGCAAGACTATATTAAGAGTTAAGAAAATTATTTTTGTAATATTACCTCATCTTTGGCAATTAGTGAAGTATGACTTGAGAAAAAGTGTTGTTTCAAAACGTTACCCTTAGAAATAAAGAATAGCGTTTGGAATTCATGCAAATTATGAACGTTTACATGATACGTATTTCAAACATACAGATTTAATTCAAGCATTCTTAACAAATCACCCAAGGATATCGCATCATTAACCCATCCTCTAGTTTAAGATAATGCTATTGAGCAGAAAACTTATTTTCAACAAGCTGAGAACCCACATCATTGCTCGCGTGATATTTTAGATTCTATAGAATTGAGTGTGAAAATAGTATAAATGTTGGTTGTTTGGTAGTATTTGTGTGCAATGTTAATAAGTATTCCTTCATTTCATCTTTTCACTGATATGATAAATAAGAAAATGTTTATTGTTTGAAACCACTAACTGATGATATTTTTTATTCATCATTGAATGATGAAATGCATTTTCCTTAATTACCCGTAAGGAGGTTCACAAACTTGAAGTTTCTTGATGAGTTACGAAATTTCAGTTCATAACACCTTCGTTCTCTCCAAGACATCCGTTGTAAATTGTAACTTGTTTCCAATATATTTTAGGATCACTTTCTTGTGAACATGCATGGAAAATTTTCATAATAACGCTTCATGTTCTGATTTGTCTTCGACACAGGTGGTCTTTCATATGGCACACCTTAACACGAGAACTTAACTTGAAATAGTATTTAGTTTCATACCGAACAACAGAAACTACAGAACAATGAAACGAATATTGCGGTTTTCTTTGGTTTGAGGATACTAGGCACGAAGATAGTGACGTCACTTTCGTATGTCACCCGCGTTGGGAGTTAGGAATAAAAATTCCAGAAAGAACCGGCGTGGTTTCATATATATATATATATATATATATATNTTGCTTCATATATATATATATATATATATATATATGTGTGTGTGTGTGTGTGTATGTATGTATGTGTGCTGTAAGAGATGTCAGAAAGACAAGTCAGAGCATGCTTTTAAGTAAAGCAGTATATGATGTAGATTTAATCCTCTTCTTCATATACGAAAGGACTTGTAAAGTTCATGAGTATCCAAAGTAACATAGCCAGAGCTGTTCAGAATTCTTTTCCGAATTTAATTAATTGTTTTTGAAATTTCAATCCTAATACATGAAATATTGAAATTTGTTGATAACTTGGGGATCTAGTTCTCCGATTAGTATGCAGAGAGCATGTTCCATTAATTGCATTTAACTTGCTGCAAGAAAAATAATCTTTCTGTGCCACACCTGAACGATCAATTAGACGTGAAGTTGATGGTGCAAGTGAACGCATATTTTTAAAGAAAGCTATTTTAACGTATTACGTAACGGCGTAAATCCGTCAACAGCGCATCATACAAGCCAATTTACTCGTAACAATAATATGAAATACACAAGGAACGTTTTAGTAAAAATGGTATAATCTACAAAATGTATAATAACTGTATTTACAGTAAAGCATATCTTTCATGAAATATCTGCGAAAAAAAATTTTTTTTTGGACCTTGATCTCGAATAAAAATTTTAGGACAAGTGGGATCGATGGGGATTTACTGGAGAGAAATTTTGCTGACTGATATAACTTCTCATTCTACAGAAACTGTGTCGCTAAAACTGAGTTCAAATAAATTAATGTCATTGTTTTCTTGGTATATTTGGTAACATATTCCAATGGTTATTGTGTATGTATTAAAAGTTTTTTCTGCATTAGCATCCTGAGTTTGCTTTTATAGACCAAAGTACTATTTCTCATTCAAAACATTAGTGAATATTAAGACGCTTTGGAAAGGAATATGGGGATTCCTAACTTGTGTGGTCAAATGGTATCCAATTTACTCGTAAATGGACCAAAGAGATGAAAATCATATTCAGAAGGAAGAGAGGGTGATGGCGGAGACCGAACCAGCCCAGATGAAAAATTTAAACTTTCGTTTCGTCGAGAAGGTGGCAATGCGCAACGTCCTGTAACTGTCAGCATTGCCAATGGCGCTAATTGCAATACAAAGACATTGCGACTTCGCAGCACACAGCGGGGCTGTCTCTGTTTCTAGAGGGACAAAATCAAATACCATTTCTAAGTGGTTAACTATCATCATTCCTGCTTATTAAGTTTTCAATTGACCATAGGCTGTTTCTGAGAATCATCGTCTGAGCTATTAAAATTTCTAATGATCTCAAAATTTTTATCAATCCAGTGTTCTTAAATAATTAAAATGCATATTTAGGAACTTTACCTGTATGTGTATGTGTAAACTTAATATCTTCAACTCTCTTAGTCTTACGTTTCCAATTACTTGTATACATATTTTAACTACATCAATTTACTAAAAATATTGAATTTGCATTGAATTTATAATAATGCGCTTTAATATACTAACAATTGGAAAGGTATTCACAAAATCATAAGAAAACTCCACCTTCAGAACACGGAATATTTTTCGTAAAACAATCAACTTTTAATGTATTCAGTTCTTTATTTTACTCGTATTTCACGTGAAATAAAAATGTATCTGAGTTAACGAAATTATTCAAGAGAGATCCACGTGAACTGTTTTCGAATAAAATAATATAGTAGGTGGGAGGAAACTTTTGAAGCTTGTGTTTTCATGTTGATATTTAATATTTAATACAATTGTCAAGAAAGTGTCATTATATTCAGGCACTAGGGAGAGGGGCATATAAAAGGAATTCACCGTTTTTGTAATTTTATATTTAATTCTGATATTTTATGTTCACTTATTAGAAACTTCTCTAATTTATTTTTATTTTAATAAATACTTATAGAGTGGCTTGTTGTGACGATGTACATACATTCCATGCAACATTGTTGGCAGATTTTTTGAAATTGATGCTTAATTTTGACAATTATTATTGATAATCATGAGTGGTGGAATTAGATTTCCTGTTTGAAATAAATATAACACGTAGACGTCGGGGAAAAAAGTCAGGAGGGGAAAATTCCGTTACTCCTCTCACTCCCCGTTTAATTCTAACCCTGATCGCCCGTAACACACTAATGAGTGCTGATGAAATATATAAAATGTTTTCCGACATGAATTGCGTTAGTTCCCACAGTGCGGCTCAAGAGTTCGCTTGCACTGTACTTTCCGAGGCGACGGCGGGAGCTCGAAGGCCTGCAGCATTTCAGTCTTAATTGAGGAAACATCACTCATGGACGCCCACGGTTCTCATCAAGGACGCTGCACAATGAACACAGGAGAGGGGAGGGGGCATAAATTAAGCAGAGCCTATCGGTTTTAAAGCACGACTTTTGCAACTGGGGTTTGCAATTTCCGCATCCGAAAGTTTTGAAGTATGTATGTATACTCGAGTAAAAAGTATGAAATATTTCTAAGGAATATACGAAAAAAATTGTTGAGTAAATGAAATTTTCATAAAAACGTAAAATTTTAACAATTTTTATTGTTAGTTTTATTCACAGAGCATCTTTTTTCCAAACCTTGAAAACAGTGGATGAACTAAAACAAAAAACTCGCGAAGAAAATGCTTAATGAATAAAAACGAGAATACAATCGTCCGTAAAATAGTAATACGACATTTTAAAGCTACTATATTTTATACGTTTTTTTGCGTATTAACCCAAAACTGAGGAAAATGTTTAGTAATTTTGAAAATAGACATGTAATTAGTTTTACAATAATTTATGACTTCGGTTGAAAACAAAATATTTTACTCCTATTTTAAATTTACGTAAGGTTGTATGTATTTATAAAAACTTGGGTTATATTTTTTTGAGCTTACCTCTGCAGCATTTGGTAATAACAAAAACGGATGTGTCTCTCGTTTTGTGAGTGTTATCAGTCGTAATTAATCGGCCCATTATATACAACTACAACCATGCATTGCAGTAATGCATTCCTATAAAATGTTGGAAACACGAATTTCCTTGGTAAGGTGTTACATTTTAATGGTCTCTGTATTTTCAGATGTAGTTTGATGTGTTACAGTTAAAAGTTATTTGTATCTTTTAGGATGACTTTGGCTTAATTTCATTTTTTTAATACTCTTCATGGGCTATTATCCGTTTTGTATTAATTTCCTTAGAAATTCTTTGGTTTCATTTGGAGGCACCCTGGATGTGGGGCTTCACTGGGAGGAACTTTTTCACAACAGTGAGTTTCCATTTTTAGAGTAATATTAAATACTCTTTTTAATATGTCAACAATAGTAAATGTGATTGTAGGGTAAGTTCACTCTCCATTCGGAACCTGTCGATAGTAATCTTTCTGATGAGTGATGTGTTACAGGCCTTTTCAATTTTTCATCATTGTGAAGTTTGTTTCTGCTTGTGAAAAAGTTAATGGTAAAGGAAGTCTAGGCAATGATAGCAATCTGGATAATGTGAATAAGCACTACCGATTCATCCCTCTTTTGCTGCGTATACGTACTAGTATACGCTGTCAACTAACTTAACTGGCAAACACTTAGGGAAACAGCATCACGTTGTCAGTGATGCGAATAATTGTTTTCGCGAAAGAAATGTTATACGAAAGAAGTATTCTGTTAATAATCGTGACTTTATTCGTTTGGCATTCTTGGCTTGGTTAAGTTTCTGAGGTATATCTAAGTCCATTATGAGAAGCCTGTCGAGTAGAAAGATTCCCACAGAGCTCAGAAAAGAAAACTGTAGAGCAATTCAACGACATTTTGTGTGTTATCAATGGTTTAACAAAAAAATGTTCAGCATTAAAAGTTGATAACAAAAACATTACTGAATATATGGTTTAATTGATATTTACATTATTTTTTCTTTGTTTTTTCATATTATCAGGTCACTTAGCTATGTTTGTTGGTATTCCTTCATTGATACATTGGATGCGTTGCGTATCCACTTTACCCGGACAAGTACGAGTTGATACTACACAGATAATATCACATAAAGTGGACACTACAAGTGGATACTATTTTTATTTTTTAAGTGTAACTATTAAATATTTGTTTTCATGGAAATGTACATTCATTTACAAAAGGAAAATAAATGAAAACTGATTTGAGATATTTGTGTTAATTTTATGAGCCATAACTTTTCTGACATAACTATGTGAAGCGTCAAGTACACTTCCCCTGTACCGAGCCCAAATAATGAAATATCGATTTAAAAAAATGAAATGTGTATTATTTTCAACTGAAATTCATGTGGGTAATGAGAGCCCAGCAGCAGATGTTGCACACGGAGACATAACAAAAGGACACCCTTGTCTCGTCGTGGATGACAATACTGATCACTTAGTGAGCACGGTAGCCATTTTCAAAGTAGTTTCTACTATTCAGTCGTTGTTTCTTCATTATGTAAATTATCCTTTGATATAACATAAGTTGTTGAGGGAATTGTTTATGTTTCCTGAATTTCATGTTATTTTTCAATTCCTACAGAAAATTATCCGGTACACATTTTGAGCATTTCTTATTACAAAGCTTAATCGGCCGTCAAATTTTGCGGGTTAAAATCCTAAACATATTGGGATTTCTAAGCAACGTTTAAGGGAAGGGATTTGTTAACTTTTTTACTCCGAAATAAAAAAGAAACGATTATTCAATTTTGGACAATTTTATCCATTATTTGTTTAAATTTTGAACATATTTAATTTTTACTGAGAGTAGTGGTGGAGTATTGGCAGCATATTTACACCTTTGTTCTCACTAAAAGGGGGGGGTGCAAATTTGCCGAGGTGGGTCAGGTTTTCATGTAGAATTTCCTTCACCTACTTCAGTCAAAATGACCGTACCTTACATTCCCTTGCAATCCTCCTTTTGAATTCTTTTTCCCAAACCTTTTGGTTTGGTAGAACAACAGACCTGATGGTCTTAACCTCACCTTATTATAAAATAAGTCGTAAAATAGTTCAGTTTTTGATAAGTAATAGTAGGGGTGGTAAAATTAACTGACTCGACCGAATCCGATCGAAAATGTTTTTGTTTTCATCCGGTCGGTTTCGTGTCGTGATGACGGTTAAAGATGTAGCTCGAAACCCGATGAGTTTACCGATCGGGTTATTGAAACTATGTCTTTTCAGATGTTAACTGAAATGATGCCGTGTTCTGTACACGAAAACATATTTTGTTTTCATCTGCCGGTCTTCTTATTGCAACACGATGATAATACAACAACGAAAAAATTCAAATTCGATTTACAGTGACTTATTTTTTAGAAACAATTTTTCAAACCAAATTGATACCGACTCAACCCGATCGACACGAAAGTTTTCCGACTACGTCGGTACGGTTGAAAACCCGACCGACTCGAACCGATGCCCACCCTTCTGTAATAGCGATGTTCGATAAGAACGCGTTAACAGAACAGAATTTTCCCCGTATTATATCCAATGTTTTGTAGTTTCTTTCTGCAATTTTTGTTTTTACGACAACGGAATTTCAGTCGGTTTTGAAGTAGTTTTGGAGTAAATCGTTGCGGATATTAAAAAATTGTTGAATTTACACGGCAAATCACCTCTTTAAATTGTTTCTGATCTCCATGGGACGAAGAAAGGTCAGACATTTTAAGAAGAGATCCTGCGAACGAAATATAACTCACGAAAAGGTTAGTAGCGCCATTTTACGCCGAAGTTAATTCGTGATACAAGAAAAGTATGGGAACAATCCACACCATTCTTGTACCAGAAACTGACGCAGACGTTACTGAAAATACTTATTACTATTACTGAAAATAAATACTAAAATGCGGATACGAATTTACACTGAAAATACAATATTAAATACAATATTCCGTTAACGCATGTTGAAGGCCACCGAAGAAAGAATTGAGATTTTTTCGACGTAGATGTTTTCGAAACAAATGACTCGCTGACGAGTGTTTCTTCAAAGCACTGGTTGCATGATAGGGATCCAACCAGTGCTTTGAAGAAACGCTCGTCAGCGTGTCATTTGCTTCGAAAATATATACGTCGAAAATATCTCAATTCTTTCTTCTGCAGAGAGATAAGAGCTCCTGCTATGAGAGCAGACCTTAAGGTCTGAGTCTCGTCAAAATATTATCAGATCACCTTATGAACATTTTAATGAAGGATTTTCGAGTAATTTTTTCCATTCATCATTTCGAGTAATTACGCTAGAAGCAATGATAATGAGGTCGTTTCATATCTAAAAGCTTTCTGAATTAGTGAAATCATGGATAAAAGGCCCTAATATTTCCCTCATCATTTCCATTGATTTCCTCGACATGACTGTGCATTCTATTTATGCTATAATGTTCATGTCACATATACACTGCCCCCCAAAATTGACGGCACAGTAAATTCATCGCTCCATAACTTCTATGTTTTAGAATGTACCAGAGTGAAATTTGGGGTGAGGAAGCTCCTGTGTTTTATCAATACACTTCCTCATTGGGGGCTGTCTGTGCCACCCCCGTCGCGCTGGGTTACCCATGGAGCGATGAATTTACTGCGCAGTTTTAGGAATCATTCCCATATTATGGGTTGTGATTTTTTTTTCAATCACACCTCCCAACATAATTTTGTCTACATTGTTCAGATCATGTTTGTCATCGCGGGTCTCCTCAAGAATTCGAATGAGTTAGGAACAGAAAATTGAAAACACTCAGAAAAATCCTTTCTGTTTGACATACCAGTTGTTTCGAAAAACCCAACATACACGGTTAAAACGATCGTGCATGTAACGTATTACAAAACACCTGGAGCGGGCAGTCAACTCCTGTTTACAGGTGTCCCTTACGCCTGCGCAGTTCTGCAACATTGAGATTGCCGCTAAAAAATATATGTAAAAGATATCAGATCTCTTGGGAACCACGAAGGGACGCTGGTCACGCCGATAACAATTGAAGAAAATTAGTTCCCAATTTTGCCAACAGGGAGCGCCAATGACCGAAGCACGCTCGACCGCAGGGTCGGACAGTTGACAATCGTCATCAGCCGTCGTTGCGAGGAGCCAGAAAAGGACTAAAATACGTATTGTATCTTTATTAAATTCATTTTTTGTTCATTTTTTCATACATATTCGAATTATTGAAAATTGCCGTAAATACTTAGTAAATTCAATGCAATATTGATCAAACCAATAAAAAGTTATCTTGACAATGAAACTGTATTTTTAGAGCACCCAATCAGATAATTTTTTCCTCAACAATAAGCTGTGTTTTTTATGGACTGTAACTTAATCTTGTTGGTGAATTTTTAGCAGAGATTGCTGTGTGCTGGAGAGGTGAACGCATTTGGAGCTCTTATGTTTTGTGTTAACACCCGTGAAAACAATAATTTCTTCGGGGACACTATCAACGCTACAAACAACTAAAAGGAATGAAAAATATTTTCATGAGTATTCTAGAGAAATGTAAGAAAGAACCACAAAATTCTCGCGCAAAAATGTCTCAATATATCACAGAGCTGATAAAAATCTTCATTCCATAAATTTCATTTGATACGATTATACTCATTTCAGGAATCACATGGGGAATGATAAAGTTATAAATAGCCCTTCAACGTGGGCCAAGTTGTTGATAAACCCAGCCAATCGGCCCATCTACTAACAATAGTCCACCACCCAACTCCTACCTCCTATCGCTCCATGTTGAAAAGTTTAAATAGCACGCTACATTTCTTATTTACAAATACTACAATACAAGTACCAAAAACTATTTGCGTCTCTTCTAAATGATTCAAGTTTTAAAGAATATTGGATTGTAAGTATTTACAAATATAATATAAAAGTTCTTGTGAAGTTCGAACGTAATTTAATCTATTAATGTTACTCTATTAATTTAGTCTACAATTGAAAATTTAAGCGTTTTTTTAACTTCAATTTTTTATGTATAAATCATTTATCAGACTGCGCACGGAAGAACTTTTTTTTTATAGTTCGTGTCAAATGATGTTTTCGTGTTTTCGAGCGCGTGAAGTGAAGTGGACGTAATAAGTAGAGCGAACTGCTGGCCCACCTCTCATTTCGGGAACACATTTCACGAGCGAATAACCTTGTTCTCTTTTTTCTCTTTCTCCACCCATTTCCTTAGTTAAACGTAGAGATCTCACGAAAAGATATGCACTCAGTTCTTACAATCAATTCAAACATGCAAAGATCACAACACACAGTAAATATGACAAAGATCACAACGACGGTTATTCAACTGGCATTACCGTACATATTTTAGAGTTAAAATGTCTCAAACACACGAAAATAGTCATGACAGCATACATCAACTTAACAGTACGTATTAACTTGTTCATCAAACAGTTTGATATATTTTTTCATACGTTTCTTTATTTTAGCACATATTTTCAAGCATTTCATTCATATCATACGTTCTCGTATATCATTCACTCTCTTGAGACATCATACGAATGAATTACGAAAACAAAACATTCTGATGTCATTGAAAAATGAACGACGCGTTTCTCGTTGCTAACCAGGCAAAGAGCGACGAGAAGGTGAACCTTGAGGGACACCAATGAAACATAACTTTAAGTTTATCTTTACATTGAAGATTTAAATGTATTGTAAGATTTAAAAACAGTATTTTAACATTAAGTTGCATTCAAAAACTGCTCGCCCAAAGTAAATGTAAACATGTACTCAAGTACGACACTACATCAGCTCACACTAATAGAACGCTTGCATTAATGACAACATTAATTTTGCTTGTCATTAATTTTCGTAACCAAATCTTATGTTAATGTAAATATCGAATTCCCACTGTCGGAGATCACGCCTTCCATTTTTATAGATATTAAATTTTTATATAAAATTTCAATTTTGAAAATTTTAGTAAAACATCATGTTATGAAAGAAATGTTTTTTCTTCATACAAGTAAAAAATTCCATGATAAGGATACGAAAAAATGGACAAACCTACTTCACTCTCACCTATCCACTAATTGTACCGCATAGCAGGTCACAATATAGTATACGAAAGCGTTGAGATAATGCAAATGACTGGAATGGGAACTGGTTGGCCACGCATGCAAATCAAATTTAGTACTCAGCAAATATTTTGATTTACCCTTTTAATTAATATTTTTAATATAAGTTTTAATTACTGAGTGAATGAAATACTCTGCCAAGAGAGTTTTAAAACGGAACACGTCAATTGAACAAAAGTCCCTTCTCTTCTGACGCACACAGTACCTCTGGCGCGTGCGAGTAACGAGTGCCTCCTGCAGCAAGGGCTTCGTAGTGCTGCTTCTTGTTAACGAAGCGCCGAGATAAGTGGCTGCTTCGTCGCGTGGGCGGCGGACAGACGGACGGCCACGAGCGAATGGACACGGGTGTCGGTCCGTCCACCACGTGGATACGGATCATTACGAAAAGGATGGGGGAATGGCAGTAAAGAATGTGTCAATGTATATTTTGCTTACGATTGTGTCAAATAGCGAGTAGAATGCCTTTCTTTCTTTCTTTCTTTCTTTCTTTCTTTCTTTCTTTCTTTCTTTCTTTCTTTCTTTCTTTCTTTCTTTCTTTCTTTCTTTCTTTCTTTCTTTCTTTCTTTCTTTCTTTCTTTCTTTCTTTCTTTCTTTCTTTCTTTCTTTCTTTCTTTCTTTCTTTCTTTCTTTCTTTCTTTCTTTCTTTCTTTCTTTCTTTCTTTCTTTCTTTCTTTCTTTCTTTCTTTCTTTCGATTTATACCTCGCCCTATCCAAATTAAGACTTAAATATTTACATAAGAAATTTCCTAGATTCTAATTTGAGGAGCTATACAGACAATATCCTTTTCTATATAAGATTCAGAAAAATGTGATTAAACAATCCGGTTAGAGATCATATTTCGCTTTCGTTTTCGTCCAGGAATAACTCCATTAACCAATTTTGTGTTCGGAGATGTTTTGACATCACATTTCATAGATCATTGAAAAGATATTCTGTAGGTGTCATATTGCCAATATCTATGGGTTACTACTAGTTTTATGAGATGGATTATAATTATTAGCAATTATTAGATGTGGGAGAATAGTGATTACATCTTTTTGGATATTTGTTGCAGTGAAAATTATTTATAAATTTATTACAATAGTACATATTTCAATTACTTGGTTTGGTTATTCCCAAGGTCTTTTATTCCTAAGAAAATTATGCGCTCTTCTTAATTTAAGGAGAGTAGTGTGGTTAAATAACGTTTATAACATCAAAACATACGTAAGGTCAGTCGTATTAAATTCTTTTGTAGATTATCTGTCAAAGTTCCGTTGTTATCGTCACATGTGGTACATGCGTGACCTTTGAGACCTATAAGAAGGAAAAAAGTACACTTCAGAATGCTTTTCGAAATTTTACGTTTAGCAATTAGTTTTAGTCGAAACTTTTCCACCATTCCCTTAGAAATTTGAAACTTCACAAAAAGGTATAGGGTTGGAAAAAGGTATATTGAAGAACGTATGGACGATAACGTTTGAAAACATAAAATGACGAGATTTTTTCGATCACATGAATTAAAACAGAAAAGCGAGCACCTAACAAAATTCTTTTCGTAATATTCTTCGCTATAACTTCACGTCGTATTTTCCAAAAGGTCGAGTGGAAACGTGCAAGAGTAATGTTGTGTTTCCATATTGCCAATATTTTATCCTTCGTAATAAGTACATCTACCTGGAAACATTTTATACTTGACTCTCACAACGAGATATGTGATGAATGTGTGCTATTTCTCAGAAAAATTAAATAAAATTTGGTTGCTAAGTTACATAGTTTGTTCACTACTCTCAGATATTTTCCTGTGGTAAAATATAATACCAAAAGTAAATTTTATATCACTGCAAGAAATATTTTTAAAAGTTCATTTGAGTAAGTGCGAACACTAAATAAACCAGAACTTTAATCGAAGTATCATTCGTGCTTATTTTATCGTAGTAATTTTTAAGAATGATCTTGCATTTTAAATGAGATACTGAACATTTGATTTGTAATGAAACCTTTATGTAAGCGAGATTATTTCAATTCCGATATACTCTGAAAGAGAATTTGTAATGAAAGATTCCTGCGCATTTCGTCACTATCGTTGCGCTTGGCTAAGCAAAATTTATGGAGAGCGATAAAATGGGAGAAGAACGCTGATCGAGGAAACATGGCCTCACAACAAAAAAGATCTTTATTGCGCATTCTTTTTCTCTCTGAAATATCTTCCTATCCGGCCAAAACTGCTCGATTTTCTCGTTAATTAAAATTAATCCTAAAAAACTGAAACGTCCTTCGAGATATAATCGAGTAAAGAATTCGTAAATTGAAAATCCTTCACTCAGACATGCTCAGTTAGAAAACGTTTTTATGGCAGTATTCTTTTTTATCATCTCATTATCAGTTCTTTTCTTCGCTAGCAGATTCAATTTCCTCTTTTCATTAGTAGGATTTTTCGTGTTTCTTATCGGGATATCGTCATGTTCTCTAGGATTAAAATTTTTCACGTGTTGGTATAATGTTCGCTTGATTCAATAGTCCTTTCACTGCATTCTCTTTGATTTTCTTTATTTTTTAAACTTATATTATATCAAACTTTCTCAAAACAGCTTACTTTATTATTAGGAAAAATGCACAAAGCTTTTTCAGCAATTGGATTGGAGTAACAGATACTAGAACTGTCAAAAGAAAACGTCTTGGTGTGTAAAGAACATGTAATTGTGTATTTAATGGATGGAATAAATGAAACTGTGAATGTTTAATGTATGCTAAATGAGTCCTGAAGGATTGAATACTAACAGTTACAGGATGGTAATTTTGTTTTGAAATAAATTATGTACCTCACAAGAACAGCTTATGTACCATTTCGTCATTAGTAATACAACTTACGCAATTTTTAGTGTTGTTAATTTTTGGTTTACTTAAGTTTTCGACAAAAAGTTTGATTTATGTACTTCTAGCGAAAGGAAGTATACCACCGGGCATAAGGGTGACGTCAGGAGCTGTTCAGATGATATCTACTTACCAAAGAGAATCACCTGCGTGATTCCAGACATTATCTCCAATCAAAGATCTCCAGACATTATCTCCAATCAATCTCTGGATATAATTCGTGAAACGGAAAATATCACCATTCTCGATTTTTAAATATCTCCATACTTATTTTTTATTTTGAATGCGTTTGTTATTATTTTTAAATCTTAATGATAAATTAGTGAACTATGTCGCGGGTAGTTCAAACGTTCTCAACACTTTATATCTGGAAGATAATATATCATTCTTTATTAATTGCCCACACATCAATGACGAATGAGTGATAGTCAAACATGGAGGTGGTAGGAAATGAGCAGTATAATAGGCTATATTTACAGAACTTTTACCGGTGAACTTGTGGTTTCTTCTTCTTTTTTATTTTCTTAGTCAAAAAAACTGGTTTTGACAATCCGGAGATTGGACTGTGCAACCCCAGGAGCACATGTAAGATGCCAAAGCTACGGAGTAACGGAGATACGGAAGATTGAAATGCTCAGATGCTGACCATGGTGGTTACGTGTTCCCTTCTATGGGATTCGAATTCAGAACCTTAGGCGTCACGGAAGAAAAACGAGCTACCACGTCTGTCACCTTTCGCCTTACGGATGAAAAAAAAAAGAACATGGATGTGTGATGATACCATACGGAAGTATTTCATTAATGATGTATTTCAGAATTGGTTACTTGTATGAATGCCCTATAATGGCTCTATGAGACGGAGTAATTGTGATGGTGAGCAGATCAGATATATGAATAATCAGCATTAGTCCGAAAATATTCAGCCCCCAGAAATCATCGTGTCATACTTATGGGGTTTTGATTGTCATACCACGTGCATCAAATTGTCAGTACTCAAAGAACGGGTACGAAAGTCATATATCATATCAGAGAACGTAGCCTCTAACTTCTCACTTTACCTCGAGTTGTCTGTTCTGCAAGATTTTGGAGAAAAATGTGAGTTTTTGATACGGTAGAATTCCCTAAACATATCGTGTCATTTAAATTTCCCCCACCGTCTCTAAAATACACACATTTACACTGAATTAAATGTATACAAAGCTATCAACAGTTCAGATCATACCGTAAATATTAACGCTCCAGTTCCCCATGACAGTTGGACTTAATGTTCGGCTTGTAAAGTATGGCACAGGAAAATAAATAATTTATTTTTAAAGTAGGACTAAACCGTTGTGTATGACCCATCGATGTGTATGTTACCGACAAAGTAGGAAAGCAGGTATTGTACGCAGTGCCTAGGCAATGTTCAAGACAACCTCAAATGAAATTATCACATTGACAATCTGAATTCCAAATTAAGCAGATTGTGCAATGCATTCCGAACTCCGAACGTTGTAAGTCAACACATTTCTCGCTGCGTGTATTTTGGAAATGTTTATTCTCAATTCCGATACGCATTATCTTTGGGGCCAATCAACGCAGAGTATTCAAACTTTTAGAATACAAAAGAGGATAGTTCGGATTATCTGTAAATCTCACCCCCGAAATTCTGTAAACCCTTATTTAGAGAATCATATATTCTCCTCGCCATTGGATATACATTTATGAAGTAGTCGTGTTTGTTAAGACATTTAAAATCGCACCCCTGCTTTACGAGAAACATACTAGTTTACGAGTACAGCACTAGTTATAAGTCAAATATTTATCGTCCTGGCGTGTCAACCACTCTGTGCCAAAAAGACCATATCATTCAGGAATAATTTAGTATAATTCCCTCCCTAAAAATATAAATTATATTAATAAATTGAATCCCTTCTAACGCGCGGTTAAAAGGTTTCTAATGCCCTATTGCTTTTGTAATGTGAAAAAATTACTGATTTTAATAGAAGTTCAATTTACCAATAAGTATTATTTTCCGTATGATTTCGGATGATGTAACTGATGTTAATTTCTCGTACACTTTGTTACGCTCGTATATATGTTTCAGTACTCTAGATACTGATTAAATTCTTCTTTTTATGCATGTTGTTTCTTATCCTTCTTATTTATAGTTTATTTCTAACTATGCAACCTTGGTACGATTGTATACTTTATCTCTGTAGCACCATCCATGTCCAAATTTTTCTCTGGTTTTCTTCCGGGTAGTGGTGGATTTTCCATAGGCGGTTATGACATTTCAAACTTTTTATTTATCTCGAATTTTTACTGCACATTTTGTATACGATTTATTTTGGAATAAAAATGGATAACAGTACGTATTTTATTAAATATTTTTATAAGTATTAAATCCGCCTCTGCTCTTGGGTCCTTGATCGGAATTAATGGGGTGGCCCTTTGCTTGTTTCCGGATAGTAGCTAAGTTGATTATCACCCTCGTGGTCATAAGCAGTTTGCAACTGGTCTTTTTACAACGAAGTTTATTTATTTATTTAATGTGATCAATTCTTGAAACTATCAGGCAAAATAGGATATAATTTATATTTCAAGCATGACCTAGGCCTTGTTAATTATGCCTTATATAACAGGCAAAGTACGTATAATACCTTTTCGCTAATACATCGCCTCTTCTGTATTCTGGACTTGACCTACTGCTGAAGTTACGAGTACTTACAACACGCTGTAATTATTCGAAATCTTTGCATTGTTAGTGTTAATTAGTAACATCATAAGTGAACTATTAGTACTTATGATGTTTGATGCCTCAATCTTTTGAGATTTATATTTCATGTTTTAAAATTATCTATATTTATGAACAATATAAGTACTTGTACCTATGTTGAGAGACCAAGGAAGGGTCTATTTTGCAGTTATACTTTTCAGTTGTTGTTTTTTGCTGAAAAACCTTTTTGTGTTAGTGAACACATTTTATATTACAAGCTTTGTCTGTCTTTCCTTAGGCAATGTCTACAATGCCGTGGTAATGTGCACAATGCCTATTCCAAGAACCATATATGTTTCCTACTTTGCCTAATGGATTGAGACATTTGCTTAGGAGTTGTTGACAATGCCTAAACTTCGTACATTGCCGGTAACACTGAATTGTTTTTTTTTAATTTATTTTGACCCAGGCCGCCTTGTGTACAACTGTCATTACAAGGCTCTCTTTATTAATCATTCCTGGTTGTATTTGTTTTCTTTGCCACGTCACTTCATCTTTGGAATTTCCCATCGTTCCCATCATCGGCACGTGGAGGTGGATGTACATCTATTATCCATCTAACTCCTCTTTCAATATGTTCTTACTTGGTACAACTTTGTTGGTAACACAGGATTGTGGGATCGCCCTAGGAATTGTTCGCAACGCCTGATCTTCGTACATTGCCGGTACTATTGGATTGCAGACTATCATAGAAGCCGATCCCAAGTCCGAGGTTGCGTCTACAGGGGATAAACGGGCAAAAGCCTACTAATGCATTGTAGGTGGTATGACGCAATGGCGTTCTTGCCCGCTTAATCCCTGTACGTATTACAGTAAGTATCATCGGTATTAGTTACAGCCCGTAATACATGGGTATATGAGCTCGGAAATCACAATACACTGTCTTATATGCAGTGCGTGTTCTAGTAGTATATTTCGATGGTATGACCACACGGAGTACAGAACTAAAAAGTAGAACTCCTTTTGGACATCCTTTTGCTAATATTGGCCCACTGCGAGCGATCATCCTCCTCCTCCTCCTCCTCCTCCTTCCTATCTCCCCTTCTCGAGACATGTTCCTGCAGAGAAGTTGTTATGTAAGCCGACGGGTACAGTTAGGTAGTCCTTGCGTAGCGTTTTGCTGCTGCACCGGACAGTCCAGACTTATCGATCCATTGTTGCCGATGGTAGTGATCACATTTATTTCCGGAGGAATAACTGAATAAAGGAAGGGTTACAAGTAGATTGTGGAGGCATCGGAGGACAAATGTTCATTGTAATGAGCAGGACTCGGATTTTGTATATTTTGCATATTTTCTTCCTGACTTCGATTTCAAATCAATTTCTAGCATTTTTACCTAGTATGACAATTTGAATTTAATTCAATAGTACATTTTAATGCATATTTTTCAAGATTTCTTATTGAACTTTAATTTTTAGGGTCAATTACTCTAGTCAATAAGAATTTACATGCTTTTTCTGAAACCAAAGGAGTAATGAAGGTAAATGGAACACTCTGAACGAACGTAAAAATAGAAGTGGGGTAAATAGGTACGGGAAAGCAATACTGTGATACATCTATAGCTGTTTTCATGTTGACTTTGAACTCTTGAATTCATATGAAGACATACGCATACTATGAACTTAACATGACTTGGATTGTGACCTCAAAATCAATCGTAGACACAACAATGCTAATTTGGTTTAAGTGGTGTGTAACGGTATAATTTGGAAATAATTTTAAAGGAATCAGAAGCTAATTTGGATTGGAAAATCGAGGCAAAAAGTATGAATCAGAATCGAAACTTTTGGAAATGGTAAATCACTTGTTATCGGTTAAAATGGTTACAAATTTATATAGTAGGCATTAAGTAAAATTCAGTATTTTTACATATTTGGGGAAATTAACATCTTTTGTAGAATATTTATAGAAATCAATCACTAAATTAAATTATTTAACGACTAGAAAAAATAAAAAATAAATGGTTTATAAAGGGAAATTATAAGCAGTAATAAAGGTCCAATGAAGAACCAAAAACATAATAAAAATCTTAATAAGAGGGAAGAAAGTAACGATAAATTATCAATTTTTACTCTTACAATGTTTCTTTTTTACTAGTTCGTCAGAACAGCAGCGAAGTTAAATTTGATGCGAGATCGTATTCTGAGCGGAGTAGAATTTCACTGCGGCGCCTAGTTACATTTTGCAAGCTGCCATTAGTGAAGTTTTGTTCTTTCTTGTGCTGTAGGCAATCTGGGGTGAAATGTGACAAAATTATCACGCTCTGCACGCGACTTTATCCTACGACGTATTATTCCGAAGAGTTGAAGAACGTATGTCAAAATCGGTGTATAAAGTGAGCATCTCGGGGAAAGAAAAACAAATACTGTTACTTTGAGCGACCCTCACATTGTGCTTTGAATATCACGGTAACGTAGTATCTTTGCATCATATTATATTCAGAAGATTCAGAAAAAATACGTAATCGTAAAAAATCATAAATCGTAATTCGTCATCCGTAATAATAATAATAAATTTAATAATAATAAATTTCTTGTCAAAAATCAGTACAAACTGCGTATGACCACGTGGAGAACAATAAAACTAATTTACTCTCCGGAAGCAAGCAAGGAACCATCCCATCAATTCCGATCAAGGGCCCTAAGGTAGAAGCGGATTCAAAATTTTTTTGCATAAGTTCCTAGATAAGATAAAAAGTTAGCTGCGAGTTATAATACTAATAGAATGTCATTATGTTTGTAATTTAACACAAAATATTTATTTTACATGGACAAATTATCGAACTATAGATTATTCTGAGTATAGTGTTTAAAAATCATAGGAATTGAAATAACACTACATTCACGATTTATTGTTACAATAAACTCACCCCTAAACAAAGACTAGNATCCGCCTCTACCCGAAGGAAAACCGGAGAAAAACCCGGGCCAAGATGGGGCTACAGAATTAATGTACACAACCGTGCCAAAGTTGAGTACACATAAAACTAAATTAATATGAGCCATACGGAACCACAATCATATAAGAAAATAGTTTTTGAAATTGTTATAAGTTATTTAAAAAGTGCTACAGCAATGGCGTGATAAAGTACAAGACGGATTTAACTATTATTAAAATCAATAAATTCTTTTACAGTGTAGAAGCACTGGTGCAGGAGGTAGTTTTCAACGGCGGATTTGAAGATATTCAATTTCATAATGTCTTTTATATTCTTGGGAAGGGAATTATATAGAACGATTCCCGAATGATGCGGTCCTTTTTGACAAAGAGTGGTTGACACTCTAGGCCGGTGAATATTATTACTATTGCGAGTATTGTGTTCGGGAACGAGACTGTTTCATATAAGGTAAGGGTGGCACTTCAGGAATTCGATCTTAACAAACAAGACCGTTTCATAAATACAAATGCAGGGAAGTGTTAAGATATTTAATTTCTTGAATAAAGGTTTACAAGAGTTTCGGGAGTGAGATTTACAAATTATCCGAACTATCCTCTTCTGAATTCTGAAAGTTTGA